>CATOHG010000014.1:600000-765553 GCA_951800055.1 Cenopis cana | reverse complement strand
GTTTTAAAAAGTCAAGTTAAAAAAAAAATGTCTGCAGCGATTACGTGAAAACAGGTAACAATTCGGGCATGAAAAAAATATGTTTAAATAGCCTCATTTATGTAGATTCTAAAAACATAGCATTTGTTAGACCCATATAAAACACAACTTAGTAAAAAAAGGAAACAGGTGATCCGTTTACATCATAACAAAAACGGACCTCTAAAGCAAATTTTATAATTATTTGAAAATGTAATGTAACTACTAGCCTAATTGTATATTTAGTAGTTTGTAGCTGTGTTTACGTTTGTTAGCATGTGAGTTACATTTTAAATTGCGAATAATCTAACCATTTGATCATTTCAATAGACTGGTTCAAAATAAAACTAACAAGTTTCAGATCTAATCCTACTCGTATTAATGTTACTCGTGATTATATCTTACTCGTGAAATACGTCTATAATATTTATGAATAACATTTGTCGTCACAAGCACACAATTCTGTACACTTCCATTTTTGTTGGAGACACCTGCATCTAGCAGCGCATTTCTTTTTGCATCTGCACCTAATCATTTCCAGGCAGGCTTCGGCAGCTACTGGCAAGCTAGTCCATATAGGTTCCCATCTGTGACTTACTTTCGTCCATCCCCAATCAGATGAACTGAGGATAATATATTTTGGATCGGTAACATTTGACCCCATATATGAACTGCTTTCAAAACCGCCCGCAGGAAATGTTGGTGCAGTGCAGCATTAGCTGTTGGAATATGTTCTAACTGGCGATCTTTTTTTGTGAACAGCTGCTTACGGCATTCGTTTACTGTCGAAAAGGAGCTGGATCTGAAACAAAAATCTTAAATATGCACAACCACCCTCTAAATGACTCACGGTTTTATGAAAAAAGTAAATATTTATGAAAAAAGTAATATAACAAACTTTTCAACAATGGCCATTACATCTTTAATTCTGCCATCGTATGCTGCCAGGAAACCTCTGTGACATTAAGGAACGTATTCCAGGCTTCGAAAGCACTCTTTTTTCCTTTTCCGTTGAAAAAAGAGACTGTGTCACAACCTGTGAAGGGACAGGGGAGCACTTTTAGCTGTCGCAAGTGTGCTACAAACACCTGAGCTAGAGGGACTGTGGGTACACATTGGTACTGGAAAACACCAGCAGTACCTTTTCTGTCAAGAAATAGCTAACGCGCTCGGTAAAAAACAGACATAATTGTGTACGTTATGACTGGTTACAATTATTCAAACATATTTTCTTTCACAGGACCTAAAAAACAAAAGTGCTCCCCCTGTTCCATGCCTTCACAGGTTGCGACACAGTTTCTTTTTTCAACGGAAAAGGAAAAAGGGTGCTTGTAAGCCTGGATGCGTTCCCTGATGTCACAGAAGGTTTCCTGGCAGCATACGACGGCAGAATTAAAGATGTAATGGCGATTGTTGAAAAGTTTGTTATATTACTTTTTTCATAAATATTTACTTTTTTCATAAAACCGTGAGTCATTTAGAGGGTGGTTGTGCATATTTAAGATTTTTGTTTCAGATCCAGCTCCTTTTCGACAGTAAACGAATGCCGTAAGCAGCTGTTCACAAAAAAAGATCGCCAGTTAGAACATATTCCAAATTAAAGATGCAATGGCGACTGTGGAAAAGTTTTTTGTTGTCATTTATGATAGGTAATATTTACTTTTCTCATAAAACCATCAGTCATTTAGAGGGTGGTTGTGCATATTTAAGATTTTTGTTTCAGATCCAGCTCAGTTTCGACAGTAAACGAATGCCGTAAGCAGCTGTTCACAAAAAAAGATCGCCAGTTAGAACATATTCCACTATCCAATGCTGCACTGCACCAACATTTCCTGCGGGCGGTTTTGCAAGCAGTTCATATATGGAGTCAAATGTTACCGATCCAAAATATCCCCAGTCCATCTGATTGAGGATGGACGAAAGTAAATCACAGATGGGACCTATATGGACTAGCTTGCCAGTAGCTGCCGAAGCCTGCTTGGAAATGATTCGGTGCAAATGCAAAAAAAATATGCGCTGCTAGATGCAGGTGTCTTCAACAAAAATTTAAGTACAGAAATGTGTGCTTGTGACGACAAATGTTATACATAAATATTATATACGTATTTCACGAGTACCATGAATAATAACGAGTAACATTAAGGATTAGATCTGTAACTTGTTAGTTTTATTTTGAACCAGTGACCAGTCTATCGAAATGATCAAACCGTTAGATTATTCACAATTTAAAGTGTAACTCACATGCTAACCAACGTAAACACAGCTACAAACTACTTAGTATACAATTATGCTATAGTTGTGTTACATTTTCAAAGAATTATAAAATTTGCTTTAGAGGTCCGTTTTTGTTATGAAGTAAAAATTTGACGGGTCACCGGTTTTCTTTTTTTTTACTAAGTTGTGTTTTATATTGGTCTAACAAGCGGCGTATTTTTGGAATCTACATAAATGTGGCTATTTAAACATATTTTTTTCATGCCCGAATTGTAGCCTGTTTTCACGTAATCGCTGCAGGCATTTTTTTTTATTGTACTTTTTAGAACTTCAACCTGTATTTCATATTTTTTCTATGAAAATATGTTATTTATGTCCCAGAAAATGATTGGTCATCCTCAATTTATTTGAAAACGATACCAAACATGCCCTAGTCTCTATAAAGAAGATAATATGAGTACTGAAAGAACGGGGGTCGGAACGAACATGAAGTAAAATTTTGACGGGTCACCTGTTTTCTTTTTTTTTACTAAGTTGTGTTTTTTATTAGTCTAACAAATGATATATTTTTAGAATTACATAAATGTGGCTATTTAAACGAACTTTTGTCATGCCAGAGTTGTTGCTTGTTTTCACGTAATCGGTGCAGAAAGATTTTTTTTAACTTGACTTTTTAAAACTTTTGCCTGTATTTCATTTTTTTTCTATGAAAATATGTTATTTATGTCCCAGAAAACGATCGATCATCCTCAATTTATCCGAAAATGATACCAAACATGCCCTAGTCTCTATAAATAAGATAATATGAGGACTGAAAGAACGCGGGCCGGAACGAAAGTTCCCCCCCTCCCCCGCCCCACCAGCATCGCGTCCGCCCTTGTCTCCCGGGCGTTTTCAACTCTAGTCCACCTAAGTATCAAGTGTGCCAAGGCTCATGCTTTAATGAAAAAAATATTGGTTCCCATACATTGATGTCCTATAAAGCCCTCACTAATCTGGATCGGACTGACTGACGCTACCCGGTATGCGGCGCTACGGTACCGGGACGAATAGGGACTATAAGTGATCATGGAAAATTCACCCTCTGAAGGGATGGAAAGAGGTTTGAAAGTTTATATCAGCAACCTGATGTTTAGGGTTCCTTAAGGCCGGGTTATAGTAAAAATCTGATTTGGTAAACGGTTTTATTTCGAAATACTACATATTAAAAATGTAAAAAAAATACGATGTTATATTTGAGACCTTTATCTAGTGCCGTCGGATGTCCGTTACACAATTTGCAAAACTTTGTTCGATAGAAAAAAATTCCAAACATACCTCCTCTATTTTATATCTTAAAACTCATTTTATTTCAATCTTAGGTAACATGATGAGTAGAAAATAATACTAAAATAAACGTATTTGATGGTATGAGGGATGTCGGGATTAATATTGTTAATATAGTAAGCCATGTATTTTTCTCACCCAAAAATGTACTAAAAATTTACGAAAATTACGCGCACAGTTCCGTAGAGAGTGGGATGGTCAATTGCAAACTCACGCGTGTTAGAGCGGGACATTTGCAATGGAAGAACCTCGCCTTAACGAAAAAGGGTACAACGGGACCCTAGTACTAAGACTCCGTTGTCCGTCCGTCTGTCACCAGGCTGTAAGCATAAGATAAATCGATTGCAGCGTTTTGGAAAATCGCCTAAGGGTGTAGAAAAGGGGGTTGAATGTTGATATGGAAAACAGTAATTCATTCGAAGTGAGCGACTAGAAACTTCGGTTTTAGTAATATACCTATAGATAATATACTACAGTAAAATACTACACATGCGAAGTCGTAGCGGGCTATAGATGCGAAAGTCTGTCCGTCTGTCTGTCACACCTTAAACTTAAGGGCCGACGCTAGCTTACGCGGGTGCACGGAGCGGGTCATACTAAACTGCCCGCCGCGGGCGCAGTTTAGTAGATATGACCCGCTCCGTGCACCCGCGTAAGCTAGCGTCGGCCCTAAACCGCTGAACCGATTTAAATGCAATTTGGTGTGGATATATTTTAAGTCGCAGGGAAGGGAAGGTACCTATATATGATACTTTTTATCGCGGAAATTATTCCTTTCAGGAGGTTTAATTGTACATGGAGGAAATATCACTAGACTAGCGCCTCAGATCAAAGAATAGCAATATTACTGTCGCGATAACAGAGTTCTACGCAGACGAAGTCGCGGGCAAAAGCTAGTATTATAAATGCCAGAGTATGTCTGTCTCTGTCTGTTCGGCTATCTGTTACCTCCATACGCTTCAACCGCTGAAAAAAATTCTATGAAATCTGGTATCGAGATACTTTTTATCCCGCAAATCATCTCTCAATTTTTTACAGAAGAGCGATAATTAGCTAAGCGCCTGAAATAAAAGAATAGCAATTAACTTCTAACGCGATGACCGGTTTTTTAAAAGCTCATATGTCAAATTTGCAGTATTTCAAGAACAACGTGGTGATCCAATAATCTTCGACGATTTCAAGGAAAATATCGGTGACTCCTGCTGTACCACGAATGTTTCCGCCCAACTGCAAGGTAGGTATTTTCATTTCATTTAATAAGTAGGGACCTATTGTTAAGTGTTAAACGACCACTTTAGTCTATTTTGTAGTCAACCTGCCTTGAACCAAAGCTGGTGGTCCCGGGTTCGAATCCCGAATCATTGTATCTACTACCGGTATCCCAGCCCCGGTACGATTGTCAGTGTCAGTGTCCCTGATGATAACTGAGTTAAGGTATCACGCAGCCGACAGCATACGATAACTGCACTGCACGTACCGCGGATGCGGCGGTAGGTACGTGCAGTTGTCGTATGCTGTCGGCTGCGGAGTGCGGACTGATACCATTAGGGTAAATTACAACTCTGAGGTGGGGCAGTGCGCAGTTTGCCCGAAGCGGCAACAGGAATCGACCTGCCGGCAATTTAGGTACCTACCCGCCACGTAGGTACCCGCACTGTGCCGTGTAAGGGATTTGTATGATTTAAGTTGAACCAAGGTTGAACCCAACGATCCCTCAGCATCATTTTACTTAATTTACAAATAAATATTATTCTATGGTGACTCATGTACATAATCATGGAATTACCCATCGAGCGATAACAATGCTAATCTCCCCATAACTGTAATGCAGAACTCAAAAGACAGGATTCGCATCCCCAACTTGTGGCCCCAGAAATTGTGGCGCCTGCAAAGGATCTTGATGACTGCTTCAAGACAAGAAATGTTGCCTCGCAACCAAAAGGTGCTTGTTTTAAATATTAATTTTTGACACCGTTGATCTGATCCTAGAATAAATGACTTAATACGTAGAGGTGCTCTTAAACTTGAAAATTGTTAGCCTGCGCATTATCTAGGTCCCATTTGCGGGATGTCCTTTTGTCGATTTAGCGGAGAGTCCTTTTGTTGATCACTCTTTCGCGACACGACCCGCCAGAAAATATTTTATTGTAGGATATATTTAAATTAAGTTGTGATGACAACTTATCGATAATTGCTACTTGATTCACCACGCGCACAACATATAATGAATGTTACCTGTTGTAAGTGCCCTTTAAATAGAAAAAAAAAATACTTTTTCATTTCAGAAACAGTCACTGTGACTCGTGACCCAGCTTCGAAAATAACTCATAAACGTAGAATGAATAAAATACGTGGTAGGTGAATTGATACATTATTACTGTAGGCCTAGCATATGATGGCCTCGAGAGTATGTCGGCTTTACTCGAGCTACGCGTCTTTTTATGATAGGTGCTGTTAGAAAGTGACGGATAGCTCGAGATAAAATAAATAAATATTTGTGGACAATCTTACACAAATCAACCTAGTCTCAAACTAAGCAAAGGTTAAGCATAAGCCGACAAACTGACATGGCCATCATGTGCTAGGCCTACTGAGGAAATTAAAATCTTCCTAGCGGTTTCCCGATTGAATGTGTTCTAGTCCGTGGAGGGTTCGCATTCGCATTGTACTAGACAGGTTTCCTTATGATAATTTCCTCCACTGACACGCTCTGCCCGCGTTATCTTGGCAGTGGCTCGAGGTTCTTCTGCTGATTACCGGAAGAGTTGGCAAGAGAAGGAGAAGGAAATACAATAGTTTCGGAAACCAGCGCCGTCTTTCCAGTATTCAGTAGATATGTTGTTAGATATGTGTTCGGGATCCCGTAACTGCTGAGAGACATTCTCTTACGAGATCGCTATTCCAAGTACTGACTGACGTCTTCAACTCAAACAATAGTACATTACTGCAGAGACAAGTAAGTAAGCCATCCTGGACGAGTATGAGTTAGCCGGCCGAGCCGAAGGCGAGGTCCGGCTAACTCATACTCGTCCAGGATGGCAATTATGGTCAAGGCATGTATAGTGCTTTTCTCAAAAATAAAACAAGTTGTACAAATAGCGGTAAAAATTATATTTTTCGCCAATTCCACCTCGTTTGGTCTAAAACCGTGGGATCGGACTAGCTTTTGATTGTTTGGGCGCGGGCCTCTACTTGCAGATTAAGTAAATGTTTGAATTTTGAACTATGAGAAACGCTACTTTATGGGGATAAGGCTTGTCTATATGTATTTATATATAATCTTATGTAATGACGGTGTACATATCCATGTTTTAATTTCTGCACTCTCATTTCCTCATTTCAGAAGCAGCGCGTTGTAATTCTGCTGCCAAACTGCAAAAGAAGTTAAGAAAACGAGTTGCAGTAACGAAACACGAGCGTTTATTGTACGGAAGGCTACTAAAAGTTGGCATAAAATTGAGTAAGAGCCGTAATAAAATTAAGTGCCAAACTGCAAAGCTAAAAAAGCTACAGAATATTACCACCCATCCGCGTTTGCTACAAACACTGAATAATTTACCGAGCACGGCCAAAGTCTTAACATTACTCCAGTTTAGGGAAAACAAAAAAAAGGACAAAGGCCGGCGTTTTACCCTACAAGAGAAAATCATAGCTTTGTCCATTTGCAAACGAAGCCCAAAGGGGTACAAATTTTTACGAAAGATTTTTTTATTGCCATCGCCACAAACATTGGTTAAATTAATTAACCTGGCAGACATTAAACCCGGAATCAACAGAAGTACATTTAATCAATTAGCGAAAACAGCAGAAAAAATGAAGAAGGAAGAGAGGCTATGCGTGCTTCTATTTGATGAAATGTCTCTGACGGCAAATGTCTCATATAACGAGCGAAAAGATCGTGTCGGCGGATTCGTTACGAATGGCGTAAAAACACTTGCCGAATTTGCAGACCACGCCCAAGTATTTTTGATTCGCGGAGTCTTACATAATTACAAGCAGCCGGTTTCCTATACATTTTCCCAAGCTGCCACAAAGGGACCGGAATTGGCCGTGCAATTGAAAACTCTAATTGGCGAACTGCAAGCTGCAGGCCTAACAGTTGTGGCAACAATTTGCGACCAGGGCTCAAACAATATGCAGTGCATAAAAATTTTAACACAGGAAGCGAGGGCGAACCAGTTACGTAAAGGAATCTGTCCTGAAGATAATATTATCTTAATAAATGACCAGGAAATTGTGCCCCTGTATGATCCACCCCATTTGATGAAGTGTATAAGAAATAATCTATTAACTAAAAATTTAGTATACGTACAAGACGGCAAAACTAAAACAGCCAAATGGTCACATATAACTGGCTTGCATAGTGAAAACCCTGGCTATAAGGGCATTCGGCTAGTGCCTAAATTAACGGATTTACACTGCGTCCCTTCAAAAATACCGAAAATGAAGGTCAAATACGCCACCCAGGTCTTCAGCCAACATGGGCTACCTTACAGGTAACTATATATTTCCTTATATATACCTACTACTCAATACAAAGGCCACTTAGGTAGGTATTTATTCCTGTTTTGTTTTTAACTAGCATTCCCTTCCACTCCCTATTTTTTTTTCGGGGTAATTGTGGGTGTATATAATTAAATACCTAATTATGATGATTGATGAATTGTGTTAGGAGCTCATATCATGTATTATTAGTACGTGCATAATATTCATAACTGCGTGAAAATTTCAATTTTACCTATCAGTTTGTTTCTTTTCACAGACAAAGGAATACTGCCCTTGGAGTCCAAAGAGACCGCCGACGTGCTGTTATTCTTTGACCGACTCTTTGACTCCACGAATGGAAGCTTCGCTAAGAAGACGAGGCATGCCAAGCCTCTCCTGGGAGCTGCAACGCCCACCTCACCACACCACAAAACCTGGATCGAGGCGAGAAAAATGTTGAGTCAAATGTTATTCGTGAATCCCATTTCAAAAAAAAAGGAAACAGTCCCAACACTGAAAAATTGGATATGGACTCTGAATGGACTTGAAGTCCTGCTATTAAACTTGAAGAAGAATTTTGATGTTTCCTCGGTGTGGTTGCGGCATCTGAACCAAGACCCAATAGAAAATTTCTTCGGGTCTATACGGAGTCACGGATGCCGCAACAACAGTCCAACACCAGATATGTTTCAGTCTGCTTATACAACCCTTCTAATAAACAGCATATCTGGTGTACATGCTACCGGAGCAAACTGCGAGATGGACAAATGTGTTTCCTTGCAAGAAACTTTGCTCTCGGATGTACTGATTTCCGATAATGGTAACGATAATGCACAACTAAATTTTCCGGACATGACAATTACAACAATTAAAAATGACCCACGCGTTATTGGAGGGCTACAGTATGTCACTGGCTTTTTTATTAAAAGCGCCAAAAAAAATGTATTCAGGAAATGTCAACAGTGCATCACGGACTTGACAAGTGAAGAACAAGACGGATACATAAAATACAGGGAGTACGCAAACAAGAAGTGGCTGCACTATCCTAGCGATGCGCTTTTAAAGTGCGCATCCAGTCTACAGGACATTTATAACGATGTTCTCAAAAAACATCTAGAAATTAATAACCTGAAACGGTTTATTAAATCTTTGATTCTCAAGCATGTAGAATTTCAATTTATCAAATGCGAGGAACACAGAGAGACATTTATTAATTTCCTCATCAACATATCCACAAGGTTCTTCATACACAATTATTGCAAAGAAATTAATGGGATTTTGACCCATAGGCGACAGTGCGAGGACGAAGGAGATGTTTTTCAAATGAAAGCTAAAAATTACGCTAGGAAAACCTTTAAACGAAAACGTCCTTATCCTGCAGAATAGTCCTTCCTCGATTTTCTCATGTTGTCAACGAACTGGGCGTTGTTTTTTCGATTCCTCACGACGTTTTTTTAAGATTTTCATTTTTTGGATGATACCTAAATAACTTCACGATGAAAAAATCACCGTGATCCGCCGTATAGTGTTAAGAGTACCTATAAGTAGCAGTCACACTAGTCACAGAAATTGTTACAAAAATATCATTAACCGCCGGGAACGATCGAAACGTAAATGTTGTTCTTCAGTTGTCATGTCCGTAATGCACTGTGATTTTTTTGGAACAGGAATAACAGTAACGGTGATCGAAAAGTAACGCTTTTCCCCATGTCTACTCCCTGCCAAAGTGTGTTAAGAGTACCTAGAAGTAGCAGTCACACTAGTCACAGAAATTGTTACAAAAATACCATTAACCGCCGGGAACGATCGAAACACAAATGTTGTTCTTCAGTTGTCATGTCCGTAATGCACTGTGATTTTTTTGGAACGGGAATAACAATAACGGTGATGGAAAAGTAACGCTTTTTTCCCCATGTCAACTCCCTGGAGTTTTATTATGATAAAAAAAGATATATTTTCAGTTTAAGTAGGTATATACGAGTTGTTAAGACTGGATATTCGGAGAAACCCTTTGTAATGATTAAAAAAGAGATAAAGTAGGTATTTTCCAAAAACATATTACTGAATTGTGGTGCTAGCAATATCATGCCGTTCCCGTACGTACATAGGCTTACATAGCCACACCAGAAAGTGTTCGCAGGTCGCTGCATAAATCGTCTGATAAAGACGCAAAGGCCAGTGATGAATATGAATTAGAATTTAATGTATGATGCATAATTTTTTTAATTCGTGATCTATCAATTAATGTCGAGAAACCCCTTTTGCTCTTAGTAAGGTTTCGTTGAAAAATATGGCAAGAATAAGTAAATTTACAATTTTTATTGAAAATAACAACTTAAAATAAAGGCTGGTTGTCACTAAGAGGATTTATGGCGGTTATAAACAACCATTTAACCCTTTTCCAGGCCGCACCAACCTACTTATGTTTAGCGAAAAACAAAATATCTATTCAAAATAGTTGTGTATTGGAAATTCATTTAAGCGCAAGTAACATTTCGCCGAAATGTAAGGGTTAAACAGTTGCATTTTCCTTATAAAACTATAAAATTCAAAGGGCTCAAAGTTAACGCGCGTTAAGTTACGCGCGTAGCTCATTAAAACTTACTGTCAGTAATCGGACAGATTCGATTAGATTATTTAATATTAAATAAATAAATAATTTTAATGCTACCTAGTAAATTACTTATCCAAGTAAGTACCTACCTGATAAGAACGCCAAAAATCGCCTTACCCTTATGAACAGAAGGTCCTAGAATTCAACAATGTACATTTGTAATAATACGACTTATGTTACACTGTATCTGTATCTTCTGTTTTACATAGTTTTAAGGTTTATGTTATAAATAAAGTGGTATGTTTTACGATATAACTGCTATGTATCGGTAGCTTAGGCTACCTATAATAGACACCGCTCCGCTGCCAGCCGCTGCATTCATTAATTCCAGCCGTGAACGTTATATTTGTATTCTGCTTACTTTACAAGATGTATCTATTTATAATTTCCTATTAAGGCGAGGTCTTCCATTGCAAATGTCCCGCTCTAACACGCTTGAGTTTGCAATTGACCATCCCACTCTCTACGGAACTGTGCGCGTAATTTTCGTAAATTTTTAGTACATTTTTGGGTGAGAAAAATACATGGCTTACTATATTAACAATATTAATCCCGACATCCCTCATACCATCAAATACGTTTATTTTAGTATTATTTTCTACTCATCATGTTACCTAAGATTGAAATAAAATGAGTTTTAAGATAGAAAATAGAGGTATGTTTGGATTTTTTTTTCTATCGAACAAAGTTTAGCAAATTGTGTAACGGACATCCGACGGCACTAGATAAAGGTCTCAAATATAACATTGTATTTTTTTTACATTTTTATTATGTAGTATTTCGAAATAAAACCGTTTACCAAATCAGATTTTTACTATAACCCGGCCAGTGAAAAATTCAACGCCATAGGTGGCTCAATTGGTAGAGCAATGGACGGATTCCAGAGGTCGTGGGTTCAAATCCCACCTGTGGCGTTGAATTTTTCAATTATTTCGTTTGATTGGAAATTGTAATTTCGTTACCGGACGCATCCGCTTGACAAAATTTAATTTATGTACCTACTCGTATTTATACCTACACTAGGTACTATTTGTTAGTGTAACAATAACAAGAATTAATTAGTAATTGTAATAAATTCCATAAGACTGTACTTATAGTTTTATTGCGTAGATCAGTTCTTCAAATTAGGAAAGTTAAGGAATTTCTAGGTACGTGAGAAACTAGTCTTTGTTGCAGTATATTCATGCATAATATTCATGGGAAAATATGCCCAAATATTTGCAGACCATTATGCTGCATGCAAAACTATAATACATAAGTATCTACATTATAGTTCTGCATGCAGCATGGTCTGCAAATATTTGGGCATATTTTCCCACTAGCTGCGCCAGCTGAATACGAAGCAATGCTATTCATTAATATGTATCCAGCGTAATAGTTACAAAACATCCCGCAAGAGGCGCTGCGTCGTGGCAAGAACCCATTTTGATAGCCGAGATAGGTCTCTATTACAGTATATATAGAATAGTTATTTGTTATGCAAGGCTGCAAAGTTGATTTTTGGCGCGAGTGTTTGTATTGAGAGCCGAGCTAGCGAAGGATTGTAAGATTGAACCACGAGCGAAGCGAGTGGTTCAAAAATACAATCCTGAGCGTAGCGAGGCTCTCAAGGCACGAGACGCCGAACAACTTTGCTGCCGAGCGCAACACACAACTTTTCATCTCACCATAGCGAGGAAATACTTACATGTATAATTCAAGATGTACTCATGTTGTTGTAAAGGGTTGTTTAAATTTCACCCGTTACTTAAAGCATTTCGTGGATTATTAACATTTAAATGCATCAAAGAGCCTAATTATTATTGTTGAGTACTGTGGTACGAAATACTCACGGCTAACGGCTAAAACAAATATATTCCACTCATTTCCAAACTTATCAGGAGTTAGAATTGTAATATAAGTATCTTCTGCACTGAAATCAATTAATTAAATTCATTATTCTGATATTATTCTAACTCAACAACAAAACAAAACAATATTTAAATATCTTAATCTCTTGCATCGAGTTTTTTTCTTAAAAACTAACTTTTTAAACGGTGCGTTCCGAAATTGCACTGAGCGTAAAATGTTGAAACATAACATTTCAAATCAAATATGTTTCTTCGTGTTATTTCTTTATAAATAAAACTAAATTATTATTGAATATCATCAAATTAAGCTGGTAAAAGTAATATTAATATCATTATAAAAAAAAACAAAACAATAATAAACTGCACCATTAGGTACTACATGATATGTATACTTCTAAACGCTTAGGAATGACCTGTCGTTTCACTTTATAGAAATAAAGTTGGAACTCATGGAACTGTGTAACGTTCGAATTTCAAAATCACTTTCCACGCTAGCGTGGAAAGTGGACTTTTGCACGCAGATTTGAAAGGATAAAGAAAGCCTTTCCGAGCGGGTGAGATGAAAAGGTACTTTGTGATTCAGCGTTACGGATCGCACGCGCACGCGCTGCTGCGCTGTTTTACGATCATTAAATAAATCGTTTCGCTTTGTATCCCCTGCGCGGTAATCACGTAACGTTTTCGACCTTTAGTACGATAGATTTAAATGTCAAATCCCATACTAAAACTGACATTAAATACGTACCAACGGTAGTATTATATTATCGTTACGTGATTACCCCGCTGGTTACATGTATGGAGTGCCCCCCTCTCCCTACTTTAATATTTTTTCGTCATTTCACATCACTTTTACGTAGCGGTTCATACGAGTAGAACACACCTTCCTGCTAAATGTTTTAATTGTATTTGTAGTGCTTATCTTATCTTATCTTATAGTCTCCGAGTACATCGGCTGTCACATACAGACGTAAAGACGGACGGGCGGGTTCTGTTTTCACCATTTTGGCTACGGAACCTTAAAAGTACTATTCGTAATTGTATTGTAAACAACCCTACTAATAATAATAAAGTACATATATTAAAATAGGTTCTCGCTGGTGGTAACCCAAGCGCTGAGGGCGGGGCCTCGAAAGAGCGCGTTGCGTGCGATAGAAAGAGATGGCCACGTTTAGGCACGTTTGGCACCACAGACCACCTCCTCTAGACACCTCGTATGAGCGATTTAGTTCGAATCAAAAGTCACCAAGGTTAGCGGTAGATGCGGGCTGAGGGGAGGTCGGCAACAGCGCTGCGATTGGCCGTTTCAAAATGCGCGCGACTTCGCCGCAAAATGGCGCGCGGTCTAGTGATGAGACACGGTTGTTGATTATCGGTTTTTACCAGCACCCCAATTTATTCTAGGTAAATTATTTTACATGGCGTGTATACTTTATCTATTGAATTGACTATAATAATATCTTCTAGGCGTGTTTACAACTTTAACTAGTGTATACAATTGAGATTTGAAACAATTTTATTTTGATTCATGTATATGCGCTGTATATAAATAAATAAAAATCGTTTATTTCAGACCAAATGTTGATCCATACATATTATTACATATAGCGTAATGTACAACAGTGGCGGAGCGTCCATACAACTCGATTGCCCACCAAGACGATTCGAAAAAACCTAATTGCAATGGGTTTATCTCTAAATCCCTTACACTTTTTCGAAATTCAGTATTGGGGCCTTCTCGTGTCACTAGTCCTGATTGCTAAAAGGAATCCACCACCACTAATTATGTTACTACTATATAAACTTCATATTAAAATAAGACAACAACAAAACTACAATGAGAACAAACTAACTAAATATTCTATCCCATACAACTACACTGATTTGTTTAGCGTATAAAGTAAAACGAGATAAAAAAACACTACACTATTACCATCTTTCACCTCCTTATACGAACCTCTATGACTCATATAGTAAAATAATATTTTCTACGTAAATACTGACATTCAATATCAAAAAATAAAACTAATCAGTAATGTTTACCAATAGAATTTTAATATTTATTAAAATCATTGTGATATATAAAATACGGATGAACCGATAATTAAATGAAATCGGAACCGAACATCACTGGCACAGCACTAGCCCGCACACGTGCTGTCAGAAAGAGAAAGTATATTGGCATTTGAGGTGGTTGGAAAGGAACAAGCACACTTCACTTTCGCTACGCCTTATAAGCCGGCCCGGCCAGTGTAAAATGATCCCCGCCGGGCAGAATAAAATGTGTATTTGTATTAATTTAACTTACCTATGATATGTAATTCCGCCTTTCTTTAGATTTTTAGTTCGGGAATCGTTCTCACACCACTTTACCGAACAAAAACCCATGCTTACGGTTAGTCGGAACTAGGGCTGCCATCCGTCCGGGTTTCCCCGGATTTGTCCTAGTTTGGAGGCCGTCCGGGGGCCGTCCGGGCGGGGTGTCAAGAAGTGTCCGGGGAAAACCCGGACACTTTTCATGTAAGGAAGCACCTCATTGAATTTAAAGGTCTTGTTTTTTAAAAATATTATTTTCGGACTCGTCCGGGGGAAAAATGCGATTTACGCCAAATGTCCGGGTTTTTTTGAATCGTTGTCCGGGTTTGGCGAAATTCGAGATGGCAGCCCTAGTCGGAACCAAATTTAAGTATTTTTTGTGCCACGTACGTATAGGTCATGAACCTGGACGAGACTGACTGAGCGGCGTGAGGCGGGGCAATTTCTCCCAAGTGTGGCGCGAGCGCGTCGCCCTGAAAGCTCTGTCTAGAGGAGGTTGTCTGTGTTTGGCACTAAACGGGGGAATTGTTAACAGAGAAACTCCTGTACTTGTACTATTTCTTATTCTGTGCTTTTACCCTATCATCAATCCACTTTGTGGGGGGGTCTACCCAAGCTGCGCCTACCGGTCCGTGGTCGTCACTCGAGAACCTTTCGGCCCTAAGTACATGTATATGTAGTTACAAATCACGTACTATAGTAAAAAAAATCAAAGCAGCTTTACTATGGTGATGGTACTCGTATTTAAAGGGTTGTATATAATTACGTCATCGATCATATGTAGTAAGGTAAAAAAGCAGTATGTGTCACACGGTAGCAAAATTATTTTCGTCTTGGGCGTAAATACGTACCAACGGTAGTACATATCATTGTTACGTGATTACCCCGCTGGTTGCATGTATGGAGTGCCCCCATCCCCCTACTTTAATATTTTTTCGTCATTTCACATCACTTTTACGAAGCGAACACACCTTCCTGCTAAATGTTTTAATTGTGTTTGTAATGCTTATAGTCTCAGAGTCGGCGGCTGTCTCATACAGAAAAAAAGCGGAACCTTAAAAGTACTATTCGTAATTGTATTGTAAACAACATTTCTAATAATAATAAAGTACATATATTAAAATAGGTTCTCGCTGGTGGTAACCCTAGCGCTGAGGGCGGGGCCTCGAAAGAGCGCGTTGCGTGCGATAGAAAGAGATGGCCACGTTTAGGCACGTTTGGCACACCTAAACGGGGGATTTGTTAACAGAGAAACTTCTGTACTTGTACTATTACTTATTCTGTGATAATAGTAGATTGTTAACCAAGGGTTGAAAGTGATCCTTTTGACCCGAGATATTTTGGCGCTCGAACGAAGTGAGAGCGCCAATAGTTCAAGGGTGAAATGGGTGCTGCTTTCACCCGAGTTAAACACTCTACTTTTCATTTCGACTATGAGGAAAATAATTGAGAAATAAATGATATTCCAAGGATTCAGTAATAAAAACGCGCGCGCTGCAGCAGCCAGCAGCTGGCGCGGAGTCAGCGCGCAACGTACTACTAGAGGAATTTAAACCTTGAGTGTTTGATGCAGGTATTTAACCGTGTGGTGTGAATCCTACATTATATGTAGGTACTATTTATGGACCGAATTAATAAATTATCGATTCAGCTGTTTTTTTTTTCTATTATTGTAACAATATCTGCCCCAGATATACAGTATTTCTTTATTTTTACTTACTACCTATGAAGCATTACAAAAAAATTACATCGTAACGTAACAGCGGCCGGAGCCGTACAGGTTTACCTGCCGCTGTCTTATGTAAACTTTTTAGGATATGATTGAGATCCAGCCGATACTTGGATTTGAAGGTCAGATGTAGACACGTGTGCGCCGCGCCGGCGCGCCGCCGTCGCCGGCCTTTTTGCCACGCCGCCGCCGCCGACAAAATGATCGGCGTGAAATCTAACCTTGACTGAATGCCAAAGTCTTTTTATTAGACAAAAGAGTATAATTAACATTTTTGTTTAATGTTTTTATTGGTTTGTTATTGTTTTAATGTACTTATGTACACTTCTTATATAAAATTTGTTGTGTGACAATATATATTTTTCTTTGTTTATATATATACTATCAGGGCAGTCCGAACCACATTGAGCGCCTGAGTATGGAAATCCGGCTGAAAAAATCGTATTGGTAGGCATCTATAGCCAAATAATAATAGCAAAAACAAAACTCTTATAGCTTCGTGAATTTCGTGATACTGATATCCATCTATCCGTACGTATTTCCTATAATGTCACAATCCTTTTACTTTTACTCAGAAACGATAAAAGCTTAAGCCGCACAGAGAGCGGGAGGGCGGTAGCGGCGCGGGAGCGGGCGGTAGCGGGACGTGAGCGGGACGGGAGCGGGCGGTAGCGGCGAGGGAGTGGGCGGGAGCGCCTACCTATCCCGCGCCGCTACCGCCCGCTCCCGTCCCGCTAGCGCCCGCTCCCGTCCCGCTCACGTCCCGCTACCGCCCGCTCCCGCGCCGCTCCCGCTCCGGTACCGCCCTCCCGCTCTCTGTGTGGCTTAAGCTTAAGAATTTTCCGATGACATTTTTTTTACTTTGGGAATAATAGATTCTTAAATCTAATATAATGTCCCCCTCCCCCTCCTCCTCATTGTGGGGCAACTCGGTTCAGGTTGAGAGGGCATTTAAATTACAAAAGAAGTGCATACGTGCAATCACCAACTCATGGATAACGGATAGTTGCAAACCTCTTTTTAAAAAATTCGATATACTACCCTTGGCATGTATGTACATCAGGAAAGCTTGTTTGTTTGTCAAGGCTCATGGGGACTTATTTAAACTACGTTCCGAGCTTCCGAGGTGTTTTCCGGGACACAAAAGACAAAAGGCACAGTACAGAAATCTCTTGTGTCAACCTCGATGTTGTGCTGACATATATAGACGTAATGCCTACTATTCCTGCATATTAATATATAATAATTTACCGCATTTTTATTTATTTATTATTATTTATTTATTAATCATAAGTACAAAAAAGTCTTATATTATTATATCGCTCCACAAAACTATTTATAAGTTTGACTGTGGAGTCGCATGTCAGTCTCAAAACAATAATAAGCTATAATTAGGTAATATATTAAATAATAATGTATTCAATTAGTATCCAATTTCATGGGTGATCCATAGAGGATGAAACTCATCCTCTATAGGGCATCCATGAGATACTTTTTCAGGCGATATTTAAATCTAGATTTTTTAGCTTCACGGACAATGTCCGCGGGCAAGGTATTCAGCAGGTACGGTATGCGTTTTTTTAATGTCCTGTCCCCGTAGTAGTTGGACACTCTAGGTACATCATATTTGTGGCTGTGGCTGCAGTCAGATAGACTTCGTAGAAAGCTATAAATATCTCGGGTTAACTGTAGACTGCCACTTCTCGTGGAAAGTGCACATCAGTATGGTATGTGGTAAACTGAAGTCGGTTCTAGGTAAATTTTATCATTTGCGCAGCGCAGTAAACCGGGCGACCCTATACACATTATATCATGCTCTTGTGGACTCAATACTATCTTACGGACTCAGCAGCTACGGTCGTACCTTTTATACATACCTAGACCAAGTGAAAAAGATACAAATCAGGTTCCTAAAATACCTAGTTAGTAAAAACATTAAACAGTCATGTAGCAGTAACTATGAAAAACTCTTCTCGTTCTGTAAGGTACTACCAGTGCACGAAAAGCGCTCACTACTCATAGCTTTAGAACAATACCGACGTAATGATTATAAAAAACCAGTAAATCACTCATATCCGACAAGAAGTGTTGCAATAGAGATGACGCATCGAAAACTGCTAGTACCTAAAGTTTGTAACTATTACGGGAAGCGTACTAGAAAATATTTGATACCTACGATCTTGAATTGTGTCCCAGACAATATCAGATCCTGCCAAGATGTTTCAAAAATTGTTTACAAAAAAAGACTCAAGAAAGCGCTAATGGACCGATTAGAAAGTAGTACTTGAAGGGCCCGCTGTGATTGTACGGTCAACATCATAAATATATTTAACAATACAATTAAAAATATTTTTTATTGCTCACGAAATAAAGTACATTAAAGAAAACTTAAATTAAACATACTATACACATGTTTACGTCGTTGACTGTGCAAGTAGCCAATAGTAATTATATAACGATAATGTTATCTAGTTGTAACAATGCCCCAGGTGCGGACAGCGGACTCGTCGTACGACCGAGCTGGTAGGTAGGTACGTGCCTATCACAAAGTAACTATATAAATACCCGCTTTTTTTTTCTTACCAACCCGATCGTGCGGCGGCAGCCGACCGTCAGTCATAGGCGAATATATAATAAGTACATAGATAGATAGATAGATAGATCACATAATAGTGTCACTACCTAAAACTTTAATGAAATCATGTTTCAATTTTCACTTTATTAGTATTATCAATAGTTTTGTCATAAGTTACTTAAATTTAAATTCAGTGTTTTAAAATTTGTAAGGCCATTGATGTCTGAAGTATTTCTTTGAATGTTTAATAATAACTTGCTTTTTAAATAAGTAAATAAATATAAATAGTGTGTGAGGGTATATAAATGTTTTCTGCCAACAAACTGTCATACAGTTTGGCAGATCAGTAAAAATGTAATTATGTTACTCTTTATTGTAATAAATAAATAAAAAAAAAAAATAATATTTGCCAGCGGACAGTGCCCTTGTACCTACTATGGTTATGCTTAACTAAATGTAAGTGTTCTATTTTATCGTAATTGTTAATGGCTAAGAGGTATTTGAGTTTACATCGTACTGGCAATATGAGACCGTCCATAACAATAAGGCCCTTATGGCACTTTCTAGTTTCGTAGATATCAGCGTTTTAGTAAAATACGGTAAAATCACATATTTTTTGTTTTTTGCATATTGATAAAGTATAAGACTAGAACTGTATTTCTAGCTTGGTTTCACACCTTAAAATTAGTTGTAAAGTTTAGTAAAAAAGGGCCCTTATGGCAGAACTTATTCTAATTACTTCTAACCATTTTCCGTATTATTTATTTGCCTTTTCTGTTTACTGGATTAGGTGGTACACGTTACAAATACCTATTTCTAGTCTCAAGTCAAGGAAGTTCTAGTCGTGCATGACCGTTGCAAAAATTTTTGTTTCTTATTACATTTCCTATTGAATTGTATTTTTATAGTTCCGTAGCCAAAATGGTGAAAACGGAACCCTTATAGTTTCATCATGTCTGCCCGTCCGTCCGTCCGTGCGTCCGTTCGTCCGTGCGTCAGTCCGCCCGTCCGTCCGTGCGTCAGTCCGTCCGTGCGTCCGTCCGTCCGTCCGTGCTTCCGTCCGTCCGTATGTCACAACAACTATGAATTGCTGCATAATATAATAGTAACGTAAACTTAAAAAAAAATAGGTAGTGCCCCCCCCTCCCACCCTCTGACAAATATAGGTCCAGGTATGCGGGGAATCCTCGTCAGGTCCAGGCTTCAGGAGTCGGAGTAAAACACGTCCGTACATCAAACCGTTTAATTAACAAGAAAAGAAAAACCTAGCTACCCTCCATCTAAAAAGATAACAGCTTAAAACTACCCCATACATTACACCCTCCCACTGAATTATTGGTAATACCTAAAGTAATAAGTAACAAATACTCAATTAGAACACACTAGTACATCTAAGATACAGAATACATACAAATATAAATCTACTAATCAATTTCGAAGCCATATCTACTGGGCGGTTTGGTGGGGCGTGGTCTCAAGAGGGTTCCGGTTACCGACGACTCTGCCTGTAAGGGCGGGTTCGTTCCTTGGCCATCTGAAGTTACTGCTGGCGCAGCGACGGAGTCACAGCCCGGCTCAGAGGACGGTTCCTCGGGAAACGGTAATTCCAAAAAACAATCCCATCTACTTTTTATCTGATCAACATGTCGTTTCATCGGTGGACCGTTTGCCCTAGATATCACATAATTACGGGACCCTACTTTTTGGTCGACTTCCCCACTAATCCACTTCCTACCTTCCCCGAAATCTCGTGCCCATACCCTATCCCCGACGCTAAATTGCCGCGCCGCGCCGCCCGAGCACCGCACCTGTCGTTGTTGTGATTCACGCGCGCACATTTCTATTTCCCGTGTATCCCTCAATAGCTCTAGTCTCGTGCGTAAAACCCTATGTTGCAGCAGCATGGCGGGGGAAACCCCTGTACTACTGTGTTCAACATTTCTGTACATCATTAAATATGACTGTAAAGCCGAGTCAACATTATGGCCGTCTTTTAAAGCCTTTTTAATCGCCCGTTTGCATAATTTGACCGCGCCTTCAGCCGCTCCATTAGACGATGGATGATAGGCCGCTGAGTATGTAGCCTTAATTCCATTATGCGCTAAGAAGTTATGGTACTCTCTACTCGTGAACGGTGGCCCATTATCCGAAACTACCTCCAGCGGTAAGCCAAATCGTGCAAACGTTTCCTCCAATAGTTTAATAACCGCCGAAGCAGTCGTCTTTTGCATCGCAAAAGCTTCTATCCATTTTGTACTAGCATCTATGAGGACTAGATACATTTTCCCTCCCAGAGGACCTAAAAAATCTAAATGTAATCTTGACCATGGTGTAGGAATGTATGGCCACTGCTGCGGCGCGGTGCGTGGGGGTGCCGCCCCCTCCGCTGCGCATGTTGCACACTCGTGACAGGTACGTTCTATATCCGCGTCGATTCCCGGCCACCATATACATAACTGCGTGCGATACTTTTCATCTTGACAATCCCCATATGCCCATTATGCAATTCTTTCAATACCTCTTTCTGCAACATCTTAGGTATGACTAATCGATATCCCCAAACTACACATCCCCTATCTAAATACAACTCGGACTCCCGCTGGAAGTACGGTTTTAAAGAAACATCGTCTCGGTTTTGTTTTGGCCAACCTGATTGTAGGTATAAAACTATTTTTTGCAATGTTTCATCACTAAATGTACTTACCTTTACAGTTTTTCTAGTGATAGGTAGGAAGTTCTGGATAAAATTTACATACGTTACTTCCCGTCTCTCTTTAGCCTGTTCCCCCGTTGGCAATCGTGACAAAGCATCGGCGGCATTCTTATCACTGGGCACATACTCAATATCATAGCTGTATCCCGATAGTAGTACTGCCCAGCGCTGCATTCTACTCGCCGCCATAATAGGGATGTCAACTTTGTCGCCAAAAATCGTAACTAGCGGCTTATGATCAGTTCGTAAAATAAACCGTCTGCCATACAGATATTGATGAAACTTTTTTATACCGAAAATAATCGACAGTGCTTCCTTTTCTATCTGAGAATACCCGCGCTCCGCTTTGTTAAGAGACCGCGATGCATACGCTATTGGACGTTCCCGAACTGCCTCCGCGCCTTGATCATGCGCGCTCCCATTAAATACGTGAGATATCACTGCACCTACCCCTACATTACTTGCATCCGTGGTTAAAATCAGAGGCAGTTCCGGCGAATAGTGTGCAAGTACTTCGCTGGACACCAGCATATCCTTAACTAAGTTAAAAGCCTTGTCACACGACGTATCCCAACAATATCTTACATCTTTCCTTAGTAAATTGTACAAAGGCGCTAACAAAGAACTAATGTTTGGAATAAATTTCGCGTAATACATAACCAGTCCTAGAAATGATCGTAACTCAGTTGTATTACGGGGAGCGGTTACTTTTTCAATGGCCTCCAGTTTATCGGGACACGTATGCACCCCTTTTTTGCTTATAACGAACCCCAAATAAGTTACGGAATCTGCGAAAAACGTACACTTACTTCGTTTTATTTTTAACCCATATTTCTGCAACCGCTTAAATACTTCCGTTAGTGTAGTTAAGTGTTCTTGATCGTTAGACCCCGTAATGATGACGTCATCTAAGAAAACCCCCACGCGCGGCATATCGGCAAACAGCTGTTCCAACTTGCGCTGAAAAATCCCTGGACTAGAACTTAACCCGTAGATTAATCTATTATACCTAAATAAACCCTTGTGGGTGTTGATCACGGCATATTTTTTTGACTCCTCATCCAGCTCAAATTGCGCGTACGCTTGTGACAAGTCCAGCTTGGTAAATTTTTGTCCCCCGTGTAACTTAGTGAGCAAGTCGTCAACTCTGGGCAATGGGAAACGATCCACCTCGAGGCATTTGTTTAAGGTAAGTTTGAAATCACCGCATATCCGAATGGATCCGTCCTTTTTCATTACTGGAACAATAGGCGTGGCCCATTCCGAAGTGTGCACGGGCTCGAGAACTCCGTCACTCACCAGCTGATCCAGCGCGCGCTCCACCGGCTCGCGCAGCGCGTACGCCAGGGGGCGCGCGCGCAGAAATACCGGCCGCGCGTCCGGTCGTAGCCGGAACCCCACCGTGCCGCCCGTGAACCGGCCCAGACCCTCGCCAAACACGTCGCGATAACTAGAACTAAACATATCCAAATTAAAAGCCTCGCCCTTAATATTGTTACAATGTATGAAAGGCACTTTTATACCTAATTCCCCTAACCATTGCCGCCCTAGTAAACTCGTCTTACCGCTATTTACAATATACAAATCTAAGTATTTACTTCTATCTTCATAAGTAACTAATGGAGTTATTTTTCCGACCGGCATGACCACCTCGCCGGTATAATATCTCAAAGTTAAGTCACAGCTTAATATTTGCAAGTCAGGGAATAACCTTTTATAGCACTCAAAATTAATACAGGAAACCGTACTGCCAGTGTCTATTTCCATTTTTAAGCACTTGCCATTTACGCACATGTCTATAATGTAAGGTTTAAATAGTTTAAGATGTTCAGAGTCAATAGCAAAGTTATTTACCTCGTCACTATCGCTGGATGTTTCTAACTTTCTATACCGGAAACCTTGTTTTCCATGTTGTGTACCACCACCGCCGACCCGCTTTTAATTCTCGGGCAAACGCGCTTTAGATGGCCTTCTGTGTTGCAAACTCGACAAACATACATTTTAAACTTGCAGCTTTCTGCTGCATGTTGGCCACCACAGGTTCTGCAAAAGCCTTTTGAAAACTCCGCGCCAGTAACCGAGTGCCGCGCCCGCCAGCCTCCGTTACCCGCTACGCTCCCGGCGTTTGAACCGCCGCCGCGCCCGGCCGTGCCAGTGTGCGCCGAGCCGCGCGACGAGCCCTCGTTCGGCGCGCGCCCGCTGCCACGCCCTCGCCCCGAACTCCGCACCTGATGCAATGCCGTGGACGTCTCCCCTGTTCTAGAACCATCTCCACGGTTACTCGCACGATGCTCCATTAGCGCCGCGTCCGCCTCTGCCATCTCCATCGCCACCGCGAGTTTAAAAGCCCTGTCGAACTTAATGTTGTCTTCCGTAAACAATCGCTGTCGTATGCTGTCCCGCGCCAACCCGCATACGAACTGGTCCCGTAAATTCTCTTGTAAGCTTTCACCTTCAAATTTGCAATCCTTTGACAACTTCTTAAGTACGGCCGCATATTCCCCCACACTTTCATCACTACTTTGCACCCGTTGCCTGAACTTGAACCGTTCTGCTAATAAACTTGGCCTTGGTTGTAAATGATCTTTCATAGTTGCCACCAAATCCTTAAATGTCTTTGTAGACGGTTTCACTGGCATACACAAATTCGCCATCAAAGCGTAAGCATCGCCCCCTATTACTGTAATTAGCGTTGCTACTTTCACTTTTTCTTCCACATCGTTCGCTATGAAATATTGTTCCAAACGGTCTATATAATAATCCCAACTGTCTTTTTCCAAATCGAACGGTCCGATTTTTGCCACCCGCCATATTCACAATACACTTAAGTTTTTTTTTTCGGTATTTGTTTAACGTCACTTCACACGCGAGTTAGTCCAGTTCGTCGCCAATGACAAATATAGGTCCAGGTATGCGGGGAATCCTCGTCAGGTCCAGGCTTCAGGAGTCGGAGTAAAACACGTCCGTACATCAAACCGTTTAATTAACAAGAAGAGAAAAACCTAGCTACCCTCCACCTAAAAAGATAACAGCTTAAAACTACCCCATACATTACCATATGTATGTATATATTATTAATTTCCATATGTATGAAAATTCTGAAAAATAAATGAGGTGGTGTACAGTCACCTGCATTTAGGGTTGCCATACGTCAGGATTTGTCCTGACATGTCCGGATTTTTGACCCTTTGTCCGGATTGCGGCCGGACTTGGCAAGTGTCAGGATTTTTAGGAATGACCCTATTAAAAAAATGTTTTTACGATAAATTTATTTTAACGTTTACACAGTTTTAATAAATGTAATGATAAATTAGTAAGTAATCAACAAAAATAGTAATATTTCTTCGGAAATAATATAAAATAGGTAAATTACAGCCAAAGTAATCTCAATCAATTCGCGAGTCCCCGCATGCCAAATTTATCTCAGCGCGCTCGGAACATTTTGAAATTTTCTTTCAAAATAAAAAAAGAACTAATTCAGTGCTAAAACGGCAAAAAAAAGTATAAATAGGTTTATGAACTATGATATTGAATTGTGGAGGTCATAGTCATATGGGTTATGAAAAAAATCCTGCACTTTTTATGAAAGCAAGCCACTTTGCACAGTGATGGCAGAAACCAAATTTTTTCGAGGCAACCGAAGTTTCGCCCCTTGTTAGAAGAAATGTCAGGACTTTTAGGGGGATGTCCGGATTTTTATCAGGACATTTCAATTTTCCATATGGCAACCCTACCTGCATTCAGAGATGTGCAAAATACTTTTAAAAAAGTATTTAAATACAAAATGCAAATAGTTTTCAAATTTACTATTTCAAATGCAAAATACAAAATACTTTTACTTTTTGTATTTTAAATACCAAATACAAAATACGTATTTTCAAAATACTTTATTCAAATAAAATACCTTTAGTTTAGATGAAATTTGTGTTCGCATCCGACATGTTGCGCCTTGTGTGGACGCATGATCATGCCACCCTATGGAAATACTCTTTCCATATGTGCGGAACTGGGTAGACAAGTGTTGTACTTTAGGAATACCCTTTTATTATCAAGGAACTGCTGATTATTATATTTCAATAGTAGAACACTACCCAAATCCAATATTTTCATTTTGATAAATAATAAAATAATTTTAACGGTGTCGAAAAAAAAGACCGGTAATCCAAGTACCTATTTTAAAATCAACCTCGTCTCGTTCCACAGATAACGTCCATATTGTTTTGTCACTCGCAAGGATGCAGCTACGATGTGTGTGTGTGTGTGTGTGTCATGTGTCATTCATTCGTTCTAGTGGCTAATCCTTGACGAATGACACATTTACATGAAAAGTTGAGTGGTAGTGTTGGCGACACTTAGCAGTAAAGTATTTTGCATTTTACAAATACAAAATACACCTCGAAAAGTATTTCAAATAAAATACAAAATGGTTATCTTAAAAAGGTATTTAAATACAAAATATAAAATACCTATTTTGCATTTTGTATTTGTATTTGAAATACAAGTATTTCAAATAAGTCGCATCTCTGCCTGCATTAATATCTGCCAAAACAATGGTGGCATTTAAATATCCGACACAGATCCATTTGTAGGGCCGTAAGGAGGGGTCAGATATTTATGCCGCCTTTGTTATAGCAGATATTGATGCTGGTGACTGTACATTAATAAATACTTACGACGATTTTTGGTTTGATAAAAATACGGCTACTGGTTTTTGAGTAATTGCTGAAAAACTGTTTTGCCCAAACAAAAGGGCGTAAGTGCAGTGAGTTTACTATGAAGATACGACCTTTTTCGATTCGACGTATCAGATAGTGGGTTTAAATAGGTGGGACTAGTAGGTGTCGGTACAGAACTCTTTATTGTGCGTGGTCCGACACGCACTTGGTCGGTTTTTTTATTAATAGAGTTAAAAAATAATTATTACTATGCGAAATTGCTTTTTCGTATAATTTAAAAATTACGCAAAATTCAAAAAACTTATAATGAAAAGATTTATTCAGAATTACGTTCTAATACAAGATTGCTACTTAGATAATGTTAATATTATTATTTACTTACATTTTTGGTTACATTCGTCCATAAGGGCCCTTTTCTCAAATGTATGGAAGTAAACCTTGATTTTCATGTAACTTTAATCGGTCATAAAACTGAAACTAATTGACATAAAAAAAAAAACCTGTGTAATGCTTGTCTAGACTTATTACAGGTAAGTATGGCGTACTACAAGGAAATTGTTAAATTTATTCGTGAGAAGATGGAAAAAATATAATTTTCTATATTTATTAAAAAAAATATAACCTGTGTAATGCTTGTCTAGACTTATTACAGGTAAGTATGGCGTACTACAAGGAAATTGTTAAATTTATTCATGAGAAGATAGAAAAAATATAATTTTCTATATTTATTAAAAAAAATATATCACGTTATTTCGTTAGTTTATCACGTGACCATTTGACTTTTTTTTTGTCTTGCCATGGACCACCTCTTATTTGCCGGTCCGGCGACGGCTCGGCTCCGTCATAGCGCAACTCTCGCGAGCCGTTGTTTTGTTGATTCGTAATCACTTAAGTATTTAATATTTTTCTGATGGCTTCGCGGACCATTTTGGGTGCTTCCAGGGACCACCAGTGGTCCGCGGACCACCGGTTAAGAACCACTGCATTAGGTAAACAGGTATTGGGCAATGGGCATGAAGGTGTCGAACATAGGAACGTTTACCTTGGTTATTTATAATAAACTAGTATTTTATGGACTTGAATTCAGTCCTATGAGTAATGCGTAAGGTATTTTATTTTCAAAGAAAAAGTAAGACTTTTAGTATGTATTTTAAACTTGGGTGGATATCCGCCCACACGCATTTTCCAGTTATGACATCATTAATGATGGCGGGCCTGTCGATCTCTGAACGCTTATTATAAGTCTTAAGGCCGTGTATTACCACTTTTGAGTTTTTAAAAACCATCTGATACATAGAATATAGTCTCTTAAAATCTAAAAAAAATATATGTGTTACATAAGGATCTTGTCTAGTCAAAATCGCAGTCAGTTACATGACCTGATGAATTTCACTCGATAGAAAAAAATCGCGTAGTTACCCTTTTTTGGAATGTATTTTCAATACTACGGCTATATTACTGATATTTATAATTTTATTTTTGTACTCAATTACAGATCGTAAATAGTTATAGACAAATTCGCAGGGTTTGCTTTGAGAAAATGATTGGCTTAATGACTATAGCTAAATATTTGTGACATTTTCATGGCAAAGGTAATATATTGTCGGTATTGAGTTATTGGTACCTCCTTATAGCTGAGAACATTCTCCTTCATATACAAAAAGAACGAGATCGCTATGTTGAGTATTTTATTTTTAATAATTTTTTGAAGTTCCGACATATCATTATACTGTTTTGAGATATTCGAGTTTAAAGTTTGGAAGCCTAAAAAACCTAGTTATAGGTTGAAGTTATGGAGATAGTGGTTTTAAAATGTTCCACATACATTATATTACTCGACAAATCATATGTTGTCTCTAACATTTTACATTTTATAGAAATAATACAAGAATAATGCACGTAGGGTGTAGGGGCAAAATCAAAAATAAAATATTTTATAAAACTCAAAATCGACAGATTTTCAGCCGGCTTATGTTGATTTCTGAATATGATGTAGGTAAGGTTTATAATAAAAATAATGAAACAACCATATCTCAAGGCATTATTTTTTTAAATAATAAAACAAAAAAAATCAACACTTATATAAAAAAAATATAAAATGAACATTGTACTGTTAAATTCTCATAATTTACATTAATTTAGGAATAAAACTAACGATCAAGTGTAATTAAACACAAAAGTAATGTAGTTTTCTATCAAAAAAGTGACTTCAAAGTTTAGTAATTTTAACATGATTTTTGTATGAAAAGTGATCTAGGGTACCACATTGTCGCTATTCATAAGTTTAGAGAAATAAGAACTCCACTTCCATTATTTAACATAGTGTCCGCACTAGAAGTGCATATATCTAATACAAATATTATTATCAATCAATAACATAACTTATCTTATAAAAAATAACAGTCTTTTCGTCAGCTTTACTAATTTAGATCAAGTTTGTTAGTTTAACATTCCTTAGGGTACCACATTGTCGCCTTATGACTTATGAGATGAAAATTATTATTAAAACTTATTATATTAAAATTATTACTTACACAAGTAATCATATGCATTTAACATCATTATGAAAATGATTTACACCACTATTTTTAAAAGGGTAACAACACATAAAGCTAAGTGGACGTAACGGGCAGCTGAGTTACGAACTGTCAAGCAAATGGATGGGAGTAAACTTCCCTTTAGACAACACGTGTTACTACATTTTCCAATGGCCCCGATATAAACTATTATTATTATTATATTATTAACGTTTGACGGCAACCCGACGTAGTAGAGAGAGATAGCATGCGCCTGCGTCGGCTTACTTCAAAGGTTTGTGCCTACCGCGCCAACTCGCTACTTAGGTAGGTAGAAAGAAGTGTGGTTTATATCGAATCTGTAGTATCCAGTTGATGGAGAATGTAACTGTTTACCTGTATCACTCGTCACAACGGTAACACTTTGTATTTAAACTATTTAATTAGATTTAGATATTATATCGGCTCCTTGCCACTACCGGTCACACACACACTTCCCAGCTTCGCCCGCTCATAGACACAGCGCGTCCGCCGCGTCTAGAGTCGTGCCGTGTGCGCAGGAGACGACAGATATATGCTTCTCTTTCTCGCATATACTACATCCCTTCCTTACAGTTTAGATTGTATTTTTTTAAAGGTATAATGAAACAAAGATTTTCTCAATCAGCTTTATTTCCACATAGTTACCTATAATCATCACTTTAGACATCTCAAACATCATCATCATCATCGTCCTTTTTACTTTTAATTTTCTTCTTAGCTACCAAGTTTTCTTTTTTTTCCTTTTTTTTTTTTTTTTTAACTTCCTCTATTCCGTTACGCATGCCATGCATACGTTTAACTCCCTTCGCTTCTTATTTCTATACTTTTTTTTTCATTCCACTGACGCGTCCTTATTTACTGACGTCTTCACCATCCATTACCTGCCACTCCCCATCTATTTTCTTTAAGTGCATCACGTTTCTTCTCAGTCGCTGTCCTGTTTCATTATTTTCGATTTCTATATCCCCTCCTTTACATGATCTTACCGTATGAGGTGTTGGCTCAAAATTTGGAGAGAGTTTGTTTGTTCTGTGCATATTTTTTATATACACCTCATCTCCTGCATGTAAAACTCCTTCTCGAGCTCTTCTTTTCTGATCCGCGTACTCTTTTCCTTTTTCCTTCTGGAGTTTGTCCCTATCTCTTACGTCTTGGTCCCTATAGATATACTCAAGTGTATCTATCATTGGAATCTTGTCATTAAATTTGCGCTGAAAAAACAATTCCGCTGGCGTTTTCCCCGTGGTTATATGCGGTGTGCCATTATACATAGTGAGATAGTCAAGTAGGGATTCTTTCCAATTCTTTTTTTCAATTTGACTTATCTTTAAGCGCTTGACTATGTCCCGGTTCTGCCTTTCCACCTCCCCATTTTGTTGCGGCCAATATGGGATCGTGTTGAACAAATGTATGTTGTTATTTCGACAGAAATCCTTAAATTCCTGACTAACGAACTGTTTGCCGTTATCGGCCGTAATTGTGACTGGACATCCTAATCGACTGAACATCTCTTTCAAAATTGCTATTACGGCTTTGCTAGATATATCGCGGCAGGCCTTAATCTCTTTGTATCTCGAATAATAGTCTATTATCACCAGCAGATAGTCCCCAGATGGCAAGGGACCTAGAAGGTCGATCGCGGTATCCACCCACGGTTGTGTTGGCAATTCCCTTCTTTTCATTGGGTTCGGAGGGTTCGGTGCAGATACCAGAGTACAGCCTTTGCAGGCCTTAACTAGTTTCTCGACATCATTATCGTATCTAGGCCACCAGACCTTGGTTCGAAGCCGGGATTTCATGGCCACAACTCCGGGATGCCCTTCATGCGCAGCATCTAAAACTTTTTGTCGTAGTAGTTTCGGTACAACTATTTTTGTACCCCTCAAAAGGATATCACCACAGAAACACAACTCATTTTCAAAAATTTTGTAGTTTTTGACATCCTCGTCCCATTTGGAGTTGTATACGCCTTCTCTTACTTTTTGTATGTCTGGATCCTGTCTAGAATGAGCTTCAATCTCTTCCAGCGAAACCGCTACGGGTTTTATTTGTTGTACTATGTTGTGAACATAATCTATACCTTCGTTAATGTTGTTAGGTCCGTCGAGGTTTTTACAAAGTCTTGAAAGAGAGTCAGCAATGTTGTTCTTTCCCGGGCGATAAGTGATTTGGTAGTCGTATGATTGAAGTCTCAATACCCACCGTTCGATGCGAGCACACGGCTTTGCTTTCGGTCCGAATATCACTTCTAAGGGCTTGTGATCGGTTATGAGTTGGAATTGCTTCCCATACAAAAACATGTGGAAGTGTTCCACGGCCCACACGAGAGCCAAGGCTTCTTTTTCGGTTTGGCAGTACCGTCGCTCGCAATCGGTCAAAGTTTTGTTCCCATACGCGATTATACGTGGCCCTGATTCATTAATTTGAATTAATACTGCACCTAGCCCTACGGGACTGGCGTCGGCAAATACCAATGTCTTATCCTTGACGTTGTAATAACCTAAATTCGGTATTTCGCTCAAAGCAGTCTTAAGCGTTTTAAATGCTGTCTCCTGATTGTCTTTCCACAGCTCACTTATATCAGCGTTTCTCCCTGTTTTGCGTCTTAACAATTCTTTTAGAGGTTCTGTGATAGTGGCCATGTTAGGTATCCACTTACCCACATAATTCACAAGTCCCATGAAGCTTTGCAGTTCTGAAACTGTGCGGGGTGCTCTGAAGTCCTTAATAGTTGATATGTATTTGTCCAGTGGTCTTATCCCTTTCTGTGAAAGTTCGTGGCCTAAAAACTGGACCTTATGCACATTGTAGATACATTTCTCTTCTTTCAGGACAACGTCGTGTTCCTTGAGGACTTCTATCACCTTTTGTAGTCTATCATCATGTTCATTTTGGTCTTCGCCAAAAACTAAAATGTCATCAATGAAATTAACGACTCCCTCACATCCAATTAAAATGCGTTCGAGGGTCTTTTGGAATATCTCAGGGGCGCATGTAATCCCAAACATTAATCTTTTATAACGATATAATCCTTTTCCCGATATAAAAGTTGTAATATCCCGCGAATCAGGATGGAGTTCAAGCTGATGGAACGCATCTTTTATATCTAGTTTGCTGAAAACTTTAGCTTTCCTGATTTTTGGCAACAGCTGATCCATTGTTGGCAATGGGTGGTTTTCTCGTTTGATAGCCCTATTAGCGCGTCTCATGTCGACACATAGCCTTATGTCACCATTTTCTTTTATTATGGGAACTATCGGAGATATCCAGTCTGAGGGTCCATGGACCTTTTCAATGATGTCCTTATCAAGTAGCTCTGCAATTTTTTGTTCAACTTTTGCTTCCAGTGGAATTGGGATTCTTCTGTATGGCTGCGCTATGGGCTTTATCTTGTCATCAACAGGTATTTGTATTAAAATATCTTTGAGTTTAGGGAAAGGTTTGGCTTCAATCTGATTAACATCTATTCCAATTCTTAAAACTCCAAGTCCGATTGCTGTTTTCTTTCCTAATAAATTTCGTGTGCCTTTGTCCACTACGTAGAAAACTGCATCTTCTGTTCTTCCGGCAAGTTGAATATTAGAGCGAAAAGATCCCAAAAGTTGCAATGGTGTTTCCGAGCCATAAGCGAAAAACGTCTTTTTTGGTTCTTTCTCTTCATCAGTTACCCTTACTCCCATGCTTTTCATTTTATCCCATGTCTTGTCCGTGATAAGATTATGCTTACATCCTGAGTCTATCATCATATTTATTTTGGTTCCACCGACTAAGCAATGAACCATATCATCTCCGTTTATGTTAAATAAATAATCTACTTGACTGGTGTCTTCTTCCTCCTCTTCCTCTATGTTTCTTACTTCTTGTGCGTTTGAGGATTTCTTGAATTTTTTTGAAAACTTTTTCTGTCCATTATCTGTCTTAGTGTCTCCATTTTTCCTTTTCAAAATTTGACTTTTACATTTTAATTTAAAATGACCTATTTTTCCGCATTTAAGACATTTCTTTCCTCTCGCGGGACAATTTTCATTGTTTGAAAAGTGCCCCCAGCTCCCGCATCGGAAACATTCCTTTGTTTTAGTTGGTTCTTTAGACTTGTCTTCTATTTTGTTAACCCCTAGTGTTGTACTTCCTTCTTTGCCCTTAAACTCTCCTAACTGTCTTTGTATTGCTTCTAAGGCATTAGCTTCCGAAATAATATTGTCAATTGTCATGTTGTCTCCGGTTTTAAGTATTTTTTTCCGAAGATCTTCTGATGCGCATCTTTCTGTTATTTGATCAATTAAATGATCTTCTACGTTGTCAAACTGACATTTGGTGGCTTGTTGCCGAAGTCTCACTAAAAACTTTTCAAATTTCTCATTCGCTTCTTGCTTCATTTGTCTGAAAGGTATGTCGTTCGAATCTTTTGTTCTGTTTTGGTACAAAATAATTGTCCAGTTTTTGAATTGCAATCTGGAACACATCCTGGTCAGCAGAATCCTCCGAGGCGGCATCTGCCCCTGGTATATTAAAAAATATTTCTTGTAGCTCGGTTCCTCCCCAGTGCAGTAAACTTGCCCGTTTCTTCGCAGCAGTTTTGATCCCTGCAGCTTCCAAATATATAAATAAACTCCTCTTCCATCGCTCCCATCTCGTGGATACGGAGTTAGTATCTCCTTCACAGTCAAACTTTTCGAGTGACAGCGTCGTCATAGTGGCTCCCTGTTGACAAACAAACATAGACTGTAGCAGCAGACTAAACAGGCGTCATCTGTTTAATCCCCACTCAGTTACCATCACTTCGCTTCAAACTTCCAAAATACTTTTTTTTTTTTTTTTTTTTACCAGGTATTACAGTCATCATCTGCATACCTACTTCTTAGTCATAAGTCACCATCACTTCGCTTCAAACTTCCAAAATACTTTTTTTCCTTGGTATTACAGTCATCATCTGCATACCTACTTCTTAGTCATAAGTCACCATCACTTCTCTTCAAACTTCCAAAATACTTTTTTTTTTTTTTTTTTTTACTTGGTATTACAGTCATCATCTGCATACCTACTTCTTAGTCATAATAGCCATCACGCTCTACGACAATCTGCATCATTTACTATTACATAGGTAGGTATTTTATTTAACTTGTATTGAGCATTTGTGCATGTATGTTTTTTACATTGAAATAGAATAATTAAAATTGAATAAAAATCTGTGATAAAAAAAATGTAACTCTTTATTGACTGGACTATTCCTCCTTGACTGGACTAGTCCTCCTTGACAGGACAAGTCTTCCTTGACTTGTACTCCTTGAATGGACTAGTCCTCCTTGACTGGACTACCTAACCCGAGTCCATATTATTATAGAGAGGCGTTTGGCTTACTGAGGTACTTACAAATACTTGCACTACGTACTTATTGATTCATTCATGTCGTACGACACAAGCTAATATTAATATCATTAGTCGTCGAAACATACATGCACATTCATACCTAAAATTGCAGGTGTTTAATGCTGATTAATATTTATTTGAGCCGTCGAACCGTGCCCAAACAATTCATTAAAACGACCCAATTGTGAATGACATAAAGGTTCAAAACAGTTTCTCAAAACATCGCCCACCAAAATTTTACCTAATTATCGTATTTTAGGTTACTTGTTTTACGTATTATTCTAGTATATTTAGTATTCACTTGCTGTGGCGTTTCAAATGACCAAATAGGTACTTAAGTACCACTGTAATAAGCTAGTTTTAACCACGACGGCCGCTCGTTCCGAGCGGGGCGCCGCGCCGCCGCCGCGCCGGCGCGTATCGTATGTAGGTACCTACTCCCGCGCGAGTTCTTGGAGCCGTTCGGTAGGTAGTAGTTTACGCTAAATAGCGTTCGCTTCGCTTAATTTGTATAGTATTTTTGTAAATGGTTATATACACTACATTGATTAACTTGTATTTATTGATGATTTCCCCTGTTAACTTGATTACGGAACGCGTAAATTTACCTTCAACTTGTTTCACCATAGCAGTATAGATTGTAGGTATACATAAATTATTTCAGCTTAGCAATAAACCTCATCTGTATCCCCTTTTTTGAGAACAGAAGAAATGTTTTAATGTTTAGGTAGCCATTGCTTTCTAGGTTATAAATATGGCCGTGATTACTTACCGGTTTAACCCGTCGCCAAAATGTAGTATCCAGTTGATGGAGAATGTAACTGTTTACCTGTATCACTCGTCACAACGGTAACACTTTGTATTTAAACTATTTAATTAGATTTAGATATTATATCGGCTCCTTGCCACTACCGGTCACACACACACTTCCCAGCTTCGCCCGCTCATAGACACAGCGCGTCCGCCGCGTCTAGAGTCGTGCCGTGTGCGCAGGAGACGACAGATATATGCTTCTCTTTCTCGCATATACTACAGAATCAAAATACATAATTTTAATTAAAATTTAGTTTAGGGTTTAGAACATGTGCCTAACAAACTAGTACATCGTGTTAGTGTGGGTGATAAGCGTGACGTGAACAAATAATACCTACCTAGTTAATGTTGTTATTTAATGATAATTTATAACGCACTAGCTTTTGCCCGCGGCTTCGCTCGCGTTAAATGCTCCATACAAACTTCCACCCCCCCCCCCCCTTTAGGGAAGGGGGGGGGGGTTAGAAAGAGACAAAAAGTAACCTATGTCACTCTCTATCCCTTCAACTATCTCCACTTAAAAAATCACGTCAATTCGTCGCCCCGTTTTGCCGTGAAAGACGGACAAAAAAACAAACACACACATAAACATTCCCATTTATAATATTAGCATGGAAGTATGGATTTAACGTCTGCAATTATTACATATTATGTTTTCTATATTATTATTATCTATTATTATGTTTTCTGAAGCTACGGTAGCCCAGTGGTTCAAGCATGCGGCTGTCAAGCGGCGGTCGTGGGTTCGAATCCCAGCTCGTACCAATGAGTTTTTCGGAACTTATATACGGAATATCATTTGATATTTACCGTTAGCTTTTCGGTGAAGGAAAACATCGTGAGGAAACCTGCATACATCCGCGAATAAATTCAAAGTTGTATGTGAAGTCCCCAACCCGCTCTGGGCCAGCGTGGGGACTACTGCCCAATCCCTCTTGTAATCGCTGGGGGCAATTACATATAACGATGAGTGGGAGATTGAGATGAGAAGAGATATGGGTGAGACGAGAATTGAACGTGGGCGAACTATATATGGGCTGGCTTACTTGATGGAAGGTGACGCGATGAGATGGTATAAATTGCGTCTGGGTGCTGGTGGTGTGAGCTGATGGATGATGCTGTCGACTCCGACGGCTGTGAGCTGATGATTTCTTCGTGAAGCACTGGGTTTAAGAGCTGATAATGTTCACTCGCGTTATATGGTTAGAATAGTTCACCAATTGTCACAAAGTAAGAATCACTCGCGAAACTATATATTGGCCAATATGAATTGCAGTTTTGTATGGTATCGCGTGCGCGGGAGCTGATTTGAGGTGGTACGTATCCGCTTCGAATGCGTGTCGCTCGCAGACTGACGCCGCGCTGGCGTCGTTGAGTGAGCGGAATGAGCCGGGCGAAATGAGTGAATGAAAGAATGGACCGTCGCACCGTTCAGGCGCGAACATCCTGGGGGGCCCGGGGGAGAGCCTCTTCCTGAGCTGAGTCCAATGGCAGCCTGGCTATCTTGAACACAGGTCTGCGCAGTTGTCCATGAGCGGTGTCCAGATCCACCACTCGAATCACTCCATCCTTGCCGGGTATTGTGCGGGTAATCCGGCCCAGTCTCCATTGCAGTGGCGGCAGGTCATCTTCCTTGATGAGTACAAGTTCGCCCACTTGAGGAGGGGATGATGAGGAAAGCCACTTAGAGCGGGTTTGAAGTGTATGAAGGTAAGATTTGGACCACTGAGTCCAAAAGCGTTGGGACAGAGCTTGAATGAGCTGGAAGCGTTTAAGAGCAGAGAGTGGTCTATCGTCAAAGGATAGCTCGGGCAGAGCAGTGAGGGAACGGCCCGTAATGAAATGAGCAGCAGTCAATGGTTCCCTGTCTGACGGGTCGGAAGAGAGTGGGCAGAGAGGTCTTGAGTTAAGAACAGCCTCGATTCGTGTGAGAAGTGTGGAGAATTCTTCAAAGGTGAGATGCTGTTCACCGATTACGCGATAGAGCAGTTGTTTTGTAGATTTAATATTAATCTCGTGCAGAGCACCGAACCAGGGTCCCTTGGGTGGGTTCAGCAACCAAGTGATCTGCTGGTTGGCAAGTTTGTGTGTAATTGCGTCATTATTGGCTGAAAGAAAGTTCTGGACTTCTATGAGCTGATTTCTAGCGCCTACATAATTTGTGCCGCAATCTGACCTAATGAGAGCTGGTGTGCCACGTCGTGAGACGAATCTTTGTAATGCCGCGAGAAAGGCTTCTGTGGTGAGTGCGGAGACGGCCTCCAAATGAACCGCCTTTGTTGAGAGACATACGAATATGCATAGGTATGCTTTTAGGAGCTTAGCGTTTCGTAACGTACTTGATTTAACGAGAAATGGGCCGGCAAAGTCGGTCGTGACTTGACTGAATACGGGTTGTGGTGTAACCCTGTCCGCGGGTAGGTCAGCCATGTACGGGGCTGTAGGTTGAGCGCGACATCTAAAACATCTAATGCATTTGAATACCCGGAATCGGACCACGCGACGAGCGGATAGTATCCAGAATTGCTGGCGTAGAATGGCGTGTAGAGTATCCGCACCAGGATGGCAATATACTCTATGGTAATGGTCAATGATGAGATCTACGAGTGGGCTAGAGCTGGGTAAGATGAGCGGGTGTTGGGCGTCGTAACTGATCGACGCGTGAGAGAGCCGACCGCCGACTCTCAAGAGACCGTCTTTAATGAAAGGCGAGAGCCGTTGGAGTCGGTTCGTGCAAAGTTTATTGGTTTGCAGACGATGAATGTCTTCTGCGAACTCATTCTGCTGAACAGAGCGGACCCAGAATAAAAGAGCGTCCCTGCGTTCACCGGCCGTGATCGGTCCGGAGCGTCGCTCGGTTGAGCTGTGTGTGCAATTAAAAATGAAACGCTTGAGGCATGACGTCACTCCAATGAGTTTGTCAAACGAGCTGAAACGAGTGAGCAGGTCGTGGTCCACATCAGGGACTGCTATGTGGGCTAAAACCTTTTTTGGCTTAAGGCCTGGTAAAATGTGGTGACCCAAAGCGGATGGCATTTGTGGCCAGGTGGAGGGAGGCTCCTTGAGCCATCTGGGAGACCACCAGAGGTCATGAGTTAAAAGAGATTGAGCTGATATTCCCCTGCTTGCACAGTCTGCAGGGTTGAGGTTCGTGGGAACATGCCTCCACGTTGAGCTGGTTGGACTAGACATTATTTTAGCCACTCGGTTGGCTTCAAATGTCTGAAGACGATGAGGAGCTGTGTTGAGCCATGCGAGCACTATGGTGCTGTCGGACCAGCAGATATGTTGGTCTATTTTGATGTGAGCAGATAGTTGGACTGACACTCGAATCATGAGCTGTGATAAGAGAGCTGCAGCTGAGAGTTCCATCTTGGGGATTGAGAGACGATTCTTGAGAGGCGCGACCTTTGACTTGGCAATGACCAGGTGTACATTGACATGTCCATCTGCATCGAGCTCGCGCAGATAAACTACGGCTCCATAACCCGCCTCTGAGCCATCTGAGAATCCGTTGAGCGAGTATGTGGACGTGGGCTTGTACTTGCAAATGTGCCGAGGTAAGCGTATGTTTGAGAGTTGAGGAAGGTCTTGGGAAATGTGTTGCCACTCTGTGTGGACTTCATCGGGAGTGGGTTCGTCCCATCCCAGTTTCAAGAGCCATAACTTCTGTAAGAGGAGCTTTGCGCGGAATATTACGGGTGTTACCCAACCGTTGGGGTCATAAAGAGAGGCTACTGTGCTGAGAATAGAGCGTTTTGTCACTTGAGTCGGTGCGGGGAGAGAGATGCGGTATGTGAACTCATCTGTTTGAGGGATCCATTGTATGCCGAGTACTTTAATGGAATTCGAATCTGGGCTGATGTCAAAGTCTTTCGGCATGTCACACTGGTCATCTGGGAACCGATCGAGGAGCTGAGGTGAGTTGGAGGTCCATTTGCTGAGCTGGAAGCCACCTAGGGCGAGTAGGTCGATCAGCTCGGTTTGAAGTGCTTGAGCAGACTCCACTGAGTCATGACCACAGAGGATATCATCTACGAAGATTGAGTGGCGTAGGACCTGAGCAGCCTGTGGGTAGTAATGACCTTCGTCATCAGCCAGTTGGAGCAGAGTGCGGATTGAATGAAACGGCGAAGAACGTAAACCGTATGTGACGGTGTTAAGAGCGTAGGTGAGCAGAGGCTGGTCAGGTGAAGACCGCCAGAGAATGAGCTGATACTGCCGTTGATCGGGATGGACGAGTATGTTTCGGAACATCCTTTTGATGTCAGTGCTGAAAACTACGGGATGTGTTCTAAAAGACATGATGATGTCAACAATATCTTGCTGAAGAGCTGGACCTGTGTGAAGGCAGTCATTTAGGCTGACGCCGTTGGAGCTTTTGCTGCTCCCATCAAATACCGTGCGTATCTTCTCGGATCCCGATTTGAAGATTCCGTGATGTGGGATGTAGAAATGAGGCTTATTTGCGAAGGTACTTGGGTGACAGGGTGACATGTGTCCGAGATTGAGATAGTCTGTCATAAAGTCAACATATTTTGAGCGGAGTGTCGGGTTTGCCTGAAGCTTCTTCTCGAGGTTAAGGAACCTACGTAGTGCTATAGCATGGGTGTTGCCTAAGGTCGGCGCATCTGGGAGAAAGGGCAATGTCACCATGTAGCGGCCTGAGGGTTCTCGAGTAGTCGTGGTGCGGAATATTTCTTCGCACTGTTCGTGTAATGGGCTGGTGTGTACGTGAGGCTGGGGTTCCTCCGTTTCCCAGAACCTCTCAATACTCTTGCAAATATCATGAGTGGATTCCTCAGATTCCGGTTGTGAGCTGATAACATGAGCCGAGTTGGATTGCTTCGCTGGTGTGGCACATAAGTCCTCGATGGGTCCTATCAATGCGAAGTCAAAAATCGTGCCGAAGGCTATGGGCTTCCCCCGGCCTAACGAGACCTTAGTCCCGTCCAGAACTTGGCCGAGAACGTCTGAACCTAACAAGAGATCAATTGGAGCTGGAGTATTATATTCCTGATCGGCTAAGGGAATCGGCGGTTGACCTCTCACAGGTGCAATGTGCGGGACCTTTTGTAAAGGTAAGTAACCGGTGACGTTATTCAAAATGTGTGCTGTAGCCGTGATCGTTGGTGTGTCACGATGTGTAGGTCGACATACTATTGTGATGGATGCCTTAGACTCTTGTGTGTGTTGATTGCCCACTCCTGCGATTTTGAGTGATGTTGAGTTTAATGGTAAGTTTAAAGTTTGGGCCATGCGCTGAGTTATAAGTGTGAGCATACTGCCGCAATCTAGCAGGGCTCGAGCTGAATGAAACTGACCATTTACGTCTGCTATTTTTAGCGAGACGGTGGGCAATAATATGGGCTGATTTGCTACCTGCTCTTCATGCTGTGGGTAGTTGCATGTGGAATGATTTGCTACTGGAGCTGATCTCGCAGAATGGGCTTGTGATGTCTGAGTCTGGGCTGAGCGTGTGTGTTGTGTGTGTGGGTGTGAGCGTTGTGGGGGTGAGTGTGTGAGCTGATTGTCGTCCTCTTCGTTATGCTCCGTTATCGTCGATAGTCATTGCTGACCACCTTGTCGTGTCCTACTGGGCGAGCGAGAGTGAGTCGATGGCTCGTTCTGCGGCGTGGGTTTCGGTTGTGAGGCGTGCGCTGATACATGTTGGGGCTCACGAGCTGGGCGCGTTCTGGGCTGATCCCTCAGATGAGGGGGTAGGAGATGAGCGGATGTGTGAGTGGGGGAATTAGCCCCGGGGCGGTGTAGTGATGTGTGGTGGCGAGGGTTGCCACACTCTTTGCAAGCGTTGGTCGACTTGCACTCGTTCTCATAATGGGGACCTAGGCAGCGGCGGCAGCGGTTGCGCGCCTGAATGAAGTCCCATCGGCCTTGAATGGGTTGGTCGTTGTAGCGCGGGCAGGCGATGAGCTTGTGGCCTCTTTCGGTGCAGTATGGGCAGGGCATATTGTTTTGGGTGTTAGGAGGCGGTGGTGTGGGTTGAGCTGAATAGACCGGCCTGTGCTGAGCTGGGTAGTCTAGTCGGGGCCTGACCGGGTTTATGGGGCGGAATTCCCGGTAAGCGGGTTGTCGGGGCGGGCCGCGTGGAGGGTTTATGGGGGACTGTCTGCGGTACGGGGCCGGTTGGGGGGAGGGCTGAGTAGCGGGGGAGGGGCCTGAGCTGGACCACTCGGTCTCCACACAGCGTGCATGCTCTTCCAGGAAGGCGATTAAATTTTTGAGGGTGGGCAGAGTCTGGCGTGAGCCATATTTGCGTTCGAAGAGGGTTCTGAGTTCACCCTGTAGTTTTCTGACTACTATGGATACGAAAACGTAATCGCTCTCTTGCATGGGCAGATCTAGATTATTGAGCGCGCACTGCGCTGAAATGAGCGGGGTGAGGAATAGTGTGCGGATGTCTGAGCGCGCGTGGATGTTGGGCAGGCCTAGGATAATATCGACAAATCGATCGATGAGGACGCGCCGATTTTCATACCGTCGAGTGAGGATGTTCATAGCCACGGCGAAGTTTTCGTTTGTGAGCTGAAGGTGTGACACCATACTGCGTGCCTCGCCTGTGAGAGATGAGAGCAGATAGTGAAGTTTCACGGCATCCGAGATGGTGGACATGTCATCCGTGAGACTTCGGAAGATTGCGATGAATGATGGCCAATCCTCGACCTTTGAGCTGAACTTGGGCAGGGTTATCTTGGGGAGCATGGCTGTGGGCGTAGCCGACGTTGAGGGGTGGGAGGTTTCTGGGAGAGCTGATGCCACGCTGAGTTTTTCAAATGTCACCAGTATGTGTTCGTAGTCGGTCATGGCGGCCTCATAATTTGTCGTGTATGTGTCTTCAGTCTCGTCAGTCAATGTCTCGTCGTCCAGTATTTCGTGGTAAATGTCCTCAAGTTTCGTCTTGTGGCCGTCCAGTTTTGCGTACCTGGCGGTGAAGTCTGTCATTGTGTATTTCTTTGCGTCTTTGTTTAATACGGCGTCGCCTATTTCTTTGAGCTGTGAGATTGCCTTGGCTGCCTCACGGAAGATGGCCGCTTGTGATTTGGTAGGCATTGTTGTTTAAGTGTTGTGCGGAATTGACTTCAAAACAAAAAAAAAAAAATATTAAAAATATATGTTTACAAATTGAGCTGATAATGTCACACCCTGTATAGTGTGGACGGTGTGATCTATTCTGTGTAATTGCTGAGGAGTGATTTTACAATTTTATTTGTGAAGTGAAAAAAAAATAAATAAATGAGATGGTTTTAATTTCTGAATGTGAACACCCTGTATAATGTGTCGTGTAGGCTTTGTACCTGTGCAAGTGTTTGTGCGGAGCGAAGTTATGATTTACAAAACAAAGAATTTTTTTTTTTTTTTTTGGAAGTATTTAATTTGAGATTAAAAAAAATTCACTCTGTATTACTGTATTTTGAAACACACTGTATACACCTATACTATCTTCTTATACTGTACTGTTTGTGCTGATTTAAAACAATGTGTTATTGTAAATTGGTTTTTATATCTTTCGTGCTGATCCCTAAAACTAATACTTTTTATTCTAACTAACCACTTGATTGCGGTTTGTTTACTTAACTAAACTATCTTAATAAGTAACCTAATGAGCGGATTATCTATCAACAATACGTTGTTGCGACGCAAATTACGTAGGTAAGTATTTATTACAATGTTGCAGGATGATGCAATCACACGTTGCTTTTACTTGAGCGATTACGTCTTGCTTATTACGTATTTAAACTTATTCTACACACTTTTTTAATATCAAATATGAACGTATCGAAATTGTTTGTTTATGGGAATGGAATTTTAAATAAATGTGGATTGGTACTTTTTATAGTTGTACCTATGTGAGAAATGTATGGAACAATGGTGGGCGGATGAATATTTTGTAAATGTGGGTGGGTTTTAATCGAGATGGGGCACTTTTGGGGCGAGAAAAATTTGAGCAAGGGGCTTTTCCAAAGGGGTTAAGTAGGTTACGATGGACCAAAATATTTCGAAAATGGGGGGGCACTTTTGGGGCAAGAAAATTTGAGCAGGGGGCTTTTTCCAAAGGGGTTTCAGGAGGTTACGAAGGACCAAAAATATGTAATCGCTGGGGGCAATTACATATAACGATGAGTGGGAGATTGAGATGAGAAGAGATATGGGTGAGACGAGAATTGAACGTGGGCGAACTATATATGGGCTGGCTTACTTGATGGAAGGTGACGCGATGAGATGGTATAAATTGCGTCTGGGTGCTGGTGGTGTGAGCTGATGGATGATGCTGTCGACTCCGACGGCTGTGAGCTGATGATTTCTTCGTGAAGCACTGGGTTTAAGAGCTGATAATGTTCACTCGCGTTATATGGTTAGAATAGTTCACCAATTGTCACAAAGTAAGAATCACTCGCGAAACTATATATTGGCCAATATGAATTGCAGTTTTGTATGGTATCGCGTGCGCGGGAGCTGATTTGAGGTGGTACGTATCCGCTTCGAATGCGTGTCGCTCGCAGACTGACGCCGCGCTGGCGTCGTTGAGTGAGCGGAATGAGCCGGGCGAAATGAGTGAATGAAAGAATGGACCGTCGCACCGTTCAGGCGCGAACACCTCTCATCTATGAGAGGAGGCCTGTGCCCAGCAGTGGGACGTATATAGGCTGATGATGATGATGATGTTTTCTAAATTATATTTTCATTTTCAAAGCAAATAAGTTTAATGAGTTTACTTCAAGCTTATGAGCGACAATGTGGTACCCTAGTCGGTAAACTTTGGCCGTGTTTTTTTCCGACTTTTAGTTGAAAAGTTTAACTTTTTATCAATACACCGTATTATTTTAAGTGTGTAGAAGCTATTTTTAATCAAAACAAATTTTCGCTATTTTCGAGTTGATTGACAAAATCAGTGATATCTCGGAATCCATAAGCGACAAAGTGGTACCCTAACCCTGATAACGTCACATTTACAAAACTGCGCGCAGAGCTTGCGTAGAGAGCGGGATGGTTAATTGTAAACTCACGCGTGTTAGAGCGGGACATTTGCGTTGGGGATACCTCCCCTTAACACCTGATATTTTTGCATGTAAATTAAGTCTATCTTGTAATCCATTCGTCTGCGTACGTAACCGGAGCTTCGTAACCAGTTGCGGATCGCATAATTTTTCGGCAGTTTACGCATGCAGTTGCAGTCGATATCTATCTATCTATTTCATTCTTTTACGAAACCTATTTTTAAAGTGAATAGAGATATGTAATTGAACTGTCACTTAAAATGAGTAAACAGTGATTTTGCTAAAATAACTTCTCATATTGCTCTTTAAAAAAAATAGGTAGTATTTATAGTATAAATACTACCTATTTTTTTTAAAGAGCAATATGAGCAGCATAATATATGGATCAGGGATCGGATACCGGTATTATTTTCAAACCGGTTTCGGCCATTGACCCCAAACCGAAATGAATAGCGTTTGTGGTTTCGTTCTTGTTTCTGGTTTTCGGCACTCAAAACCGGTTAGTGAAGGAACTGTTCTGGGCCCAATTTCGTTTCCGTGGAACGAAATTAACCGGTTTTCGACGGAGACAACCAGTCTTAACTCGAATTTTTGACAGAGGCCGCCAAGGGTTACTATTATCCGCAGCGGGAGTGCGCTTACAATTTATTTAAAAGCTAATTTATAATTTGATATTCAATTTTACCACTAGACCTGATGTCGAGGGTCTGATGATGCAGCCGGAAGAGAGCCACTGGAACTGCCTAACGGAAAGTGATAAAGTAGTCGAGTTTGGGCTTGTTTGTTTTGTTGTCTTGAGTACTTACCAATGGACCTGATGTCGAGGGTCTGATGATGCAGTCGGAAGAGAGGTACTGGAACTGCCTAACGGAAAGTGCTACGATAGTCGAGTTTGGGCTTGTTTGTTTTGTTGTCTTGAGTACTTACCAATAGACCTGATATCGAGGGTCTGATGATGCAGCCGGAAGAGAGGCACTGGAACTGTCTAACGGAAAGTGATAAAATAGTCGAGTTTGGGCTTGTTTGTTTTGTTGTCTTGAGTACTTACTAATGGCCCTGATGTAGAGGGTCTGATGATGCAGCCAGAAGAGAGCCACTGGAACTGCCTAACGGAAAGTGATAATGTAGTCGAGTTAGGGCTTGTTTGTTTTGTTGTCTTGAGTACTTACCACTGGACCTGATGTCGAGGGTCTGATGATGCAGCCGGAAGAGAGGCACTGGAACTGCCTAACGGAAAGTGATAAAGTTGTCGAGTTTGGGCTTGTTTGTTTTGTTGTCTTGAGCACTTACCCCTGGACCTGATGTCGAGGGTCTGATGATGCAGCCGGAAGAGAGGCACTGGAACTGCCTAACGGAAAGTGATAAAGTAATCGAGTTTGGGCTTGTTTGTTTTGTTGTCTTGGGTACATACCACTGGACCTAATGTCGAGGGTCTGATGATGCAGCCGGAAGAGAAGCACTGGAACTGCCTAACGGAAAGTGATAAAGTTGTCAAGTTTGGGCTTGTTTGTTTTGTTGTCTTGAGTACTTACCACTGGACCTGATGTCGAGGGTCTGATGATGCAATCGGAAGAGAGGTACTGGAACTGCCTAACGGAAAGTGATAAAGTAGTCGAGTTTGGGCTTGTTTGTTTTGTTGTTTTGAGTACTTACCAATGGACCTGATGTCGAGAGTCTGATGATGCAGCCAGAAGAGAGCCACTGGAACTGCCTAACGGAAAGTGATAAAGTAGTCTAGTTTGGGCTTGTTTGTTTTGTTGTCTTGAGTACTTACCCCTGGACCTGATGTCGAGGGTCTGATGATGCAGCCGGAAGAGAGGCACTGGAACTGCCTAACGGAAAGTGATAAAGTAATCGAGTTTGGACTTGTTTGTTTTGTTCTCTTGGGTACATACCACTGGACCTAATGTCGAGGGTCTGATGATGCTGCCGGAAGAGAGCCACTGGAACTGCCTAAAGGACAGTGCTACGGTAGTCGAGTTTGGGCTTGTTTGTTTTGTTGTCTTGAGTACTTACCACTGGACCTGATGTCGAGGGTCTGATGATGCAGTCGGAAGAGAGGCACTGGAACTGTCTAACGGAAAGTGATAAAGTAGTCGAGTTTGGGCTTGCTTGTTTTGTTGTCTTGAGTACTTAGCACTGGACCTGATGTCGAGGGTCTGATGATGCAGTCGGAAGAAAGGCACTGGAACTGCCTGATGATAAGGGCTACGATAGTCGAGTTTGGGCTTGTTTGTTTTGTTGTCTTGAGTACTTACCACTAAACCTGATATCGAGGGTCTGATGATGCAGCCGGAAGAGAGGCACTCGAACTGTCTAACGGAAAGTGATAAAGTAGTCGAGTTTGGGCTTGTTTGTTTTGTTGTCTTGAGTACTTACCACTGGACCTGATGTCGAGGGTCTGATGATGCAGCCGGAAGAGAGGCACTGGAACTGTCTAAAGGAAAGTGATAAAGTAGTCAAGTTTGGGTTTGTTGATCATGTTGTCTTGAGTACTTACCACTAGACCTGATGTTGAGTGTCTGATGATGCAGCCGGAAGAGAGGCACTGGAACTGTCTAACAGAAAGTGATAATCTAGTCGAGATTGGGCTTGTTTGTTTTGTTGTCTTGAGTACTTACCACTAAACCTGATATCGAGGGTCTGATGATGCAGCCGGAAGAGAGGCACTGGAACTGTCTAACGGAAAGTGATAAAGTAGTCGAGTTAGGGCTTGTTTGTTTTGTTGTCTTGAGTACTTACCACTGGATCTGATGTCGAGGGTCTGATGATGCAGCGGGAAGAGAGGCACTGGAACTGCCTAACGGAAAGTGATAAAGTAGTCGAGTTTGGACTTGTTTGTTTTGTTGTCTTGAGTACTTACCACTGGACCTGATGTCGAGGGTCTGATGATGCAGCCGGAAGAGAGGCACTGCAACTGCCTAACGGAAAGTGACAAAGTATTCGAGTTTGGGCTTGTTTGTTTTGTTGTCTTGGGTACTCACCACTAGATCTGATGTCGAGGGTCTGATGATGCAGCCGGAAGAAAGGCACTGGAACTGCCTAAAGGACAGTGCTACGGTAGTCGAGTTTGGGCTTGTTTGTTTTGTTGTCTTGAGTACTTACCACTGGACCTGATGTCGAGGGTCTGATGATGCAGTCGGAAGAGAGGCACTGGAACTGTCTAACGGAAAGTGATAAAGTAGTCGAGTTTGGGCTTGCTTGTTTTGTTGTCTTGAGTACTTAGCACTGGACCTGATGTCGAGGGTCTGATGATGCAGTCGGAAGAAAGGCACTGGAACTGCCTGATGATAAGGGCTACGATAGTCGAGTTTGGGCTTGTTTGTTTTGTTGTCTTGAGTACTTACCACTAAACCTGATATCGAGGGTCTGATGATGCAGCCGGAAGAGAGGCACTCGAACTGTCTAACGGAAAGTGATAAAGTAGTCGAGTTTGGGCTTGTTTGTTTTGTTGTCTTGAGTACTTACCACTGGACCTGATGTCGAGGGTCTGATGATGCAGCCGGAAGAGAGGCACTGGAACTGTCTAAAGGAAAGTGATAAAGTAGTCAAGTTTGGGTTTGTTGATCATGTTGTCTTGAGTACTTACCACTAGACCTGATGTTGAGTGTCTGATGATGCAGCCGGAAGAGAGGCACTGGAACTGTCTAACAGAAAGTGATAATCTAGTCGAGATTGGGCTTGTTTGTTTTGTTGTCTTGAGTACTTACCACTAAACCTGATATCGAGGGTCTGATGATGCAGCCGGAAGAGAGGCACTGGAACTGTCTAACGGAAAGTGATAAAGTAGTCGAGTTAGGGCTTGTTTGTTTTGTTGTCTTGAGTACTTACCACTGGATCTGATGTCGAGGGTCTGATGATGCAGCGGGAAGAGAGGCACTGGAACTGCCTAACGGAAAGTGATAAAGTAGTCGAGTTTGGACTTGTTTGTTTTGTTGTCTTGAGTACTTACCACTGGACCTGATGTCGAGGGTCTGATGATGCAGCCGGAAGAGAGGCACTGCAACTGCCTAACGGAAAGTGACAAAGTATTCGAGTTTGGGCTTGTTTGTTTTGTTGTCTTGGGTACTCACCACTAGATCTGATGTCGAGGGTCTGATGATGCAGCCGGAAGAAAGGCACTGGAACTGCCTAACGGAAAGTGATAAAGTAGTCGAGTTTGGGCTTGTTTGTTTTGTTGTCTTGAGTACTTAGCACTAGACCTGATGTCGAGCGTCTGATGATGCAGCCGGAAGAGAGCCACCGGAACTGCCAAACGGACGGAACGGACTTCTTTATCCCTTACCGTTAGGCAGTTCCAGTGGCTCTCTTCCGGCTGCATCATCAGACCCTCAACATCAGGTCCAGTGGTAAGTGCTCAAGATAACAAAACAAACAAGCCTAAACTCGACTACCGTAGCACTTTCCGTTTGGCAGTTCCGGTGGCTCTCTTCCGGCTGCATCATCAGACCCTCGACATCAGGTCTAGTGCTAAGTACTCAAGACAACAAAACAAACAAGCCCATACTCGACTACTTTATCACTTTCCGTTAGGCAGTTCCAGTGGCTCACTTCCGGCTGCATCATCAGACCCTCAACATCAGGTCCAGTGATAAGTACTCAAGACAACAAATCAAACAAGCCCAAACTCGACTACTTTATCACATTCCATTAGGCAGTTCGAGTGGCTGTCTTCCGGCTGCATCAGCAGACCCTCGAAATCAGGTCTAGTGGTAAGTACTCAAGAGAACAAAACAAACAAGCCCAAACTCGACTACTTTATCACTTTCCGTTAGGCAGTTCCAGTGCCTCTCTTCCGGTTGCATCATCAGACCCTCAACATCGGTCCAGTGGTAAGTACTCAAGACAACAAAACAAACAAGCCCAAACTCGACTACTTTATTACTTTCCGTTAGGCAGTTCCAGTGCCTCTCTTCCGGCTGCATCATCAGACCCTCGACATCGGTCCAGTGGTAAGTACTCAAGAGAACAAAACAAACAAGCCCAAACTCGACTACTTTATTACTTTCCGTTAGGCAGTTCCAGTGCCTCTCTTCCGGCTGCATCATCAGACCCTCGACATCAGGTCCAGTGATAAGTACTCAAGACAACAAATCAAACAAGCCCAAACTCGACTACTTTATCACATTCCATTAGGCAGTTCGAGTGGCTGTCTTCCGGCTGCATCAGCAGACCCTCGAAATCAGGTCTAGTGGTAAGTACTCAAGAGAACAAAACAAACAAGCCCAAACTCGACTACTTTATCACTTTCCGTTAGGCAGTTCCAGTGCCTCTCTTCCGGTTGCATCATCAGACCCTCAACATCGGTCCAGTGGTAAGTACTCAAGACAACAAAACAAACAAGCCCAAACTCGACTACTTTATTACTTTCCGTTAGGCAGTTCCAGTGCCTCTCTTCCGGCTGCATCATCAGACCCTCGACATCGGTCCAGTGGTAAGTACTCAAGAGAACAAAACAAACAAGCCCAAACTCGACTACTTTATTACTTTCCGTTAGGCAGTTCCAGTGCCTCTCTTCCGGCTGCATCATCAGACCCTCGACATCAGGTCCAGTGGTAAGTACTCAAGACAACAAAACAAACAGGCCCAAATTCCACTCCTTTATCACTTTCCGTTAGGCAGTTCCAGTGGCTCTTTTCCGGCAGCATCATCAGACCCTCGACATCAGGTCCAGTGGTAAGTACTCAAGACAACAAAACAAACAAACCCAAACTCGACTACTTTATTACTTTCCGTTAGGCAGTTCCAGCGCCTCTCTTCCGGCTGCATCCTCAGACCCTCGACATCGGTCCAGTGGTAAGTACTCAAGAGAACAAAATAAACAAGCCCAAACTCGAATACTTTATTACTTTCCGTTAGGTAGTTCCAGTGCCTCTCTTCCGGCTGCATCATCAGACCCTCGACATCAGGTCCAGTGGTAAGCACTCAAGACAACAACACAAACAAGCCCAAACTCGACTACTTTATCACTTTCCGTTTGGCAGTTCCAGTGGCTCTCTTCCGGCTGCATCATCAGACCCTCGACATCAGGTCCAGTGGTAAGTACTCAAGACAAAAAAACAAACAAGCCCAAACTCGATTACTTTATCACTTTCCGTTTGGCAGTTCCATTGCCTCTCTTCCGGCTGCATCATCAGACCCTCGACATCGGTCCAGTGGTAAGTACTCAAGACAATAAAACAAACAAGCCCAAACTCGACTACTTTATCACTTTCCGTTAGGCAGTTCCAGTGACTCGCTTCCGGCTGCATCATCAGACCCTCGACATCAGGTCCAGTGGTAAGTACTCAAGAGAACAAAACAAACAAGCCCAAACTCGACTACTTTATCACTTTCCGTTAGGCAGTTCCAGTGACTCTCTTCCGGCTGCATCATCAGACCCTCGAAATCAGGTCCAGTGGTAAGTACTCGAGACAACAAAACAAACAAGCCCAAACTCGACTACTTTATCACTTTCCGTTAGGCAGTTCCAGTGACTCTCTTCCGGCTGCATCATCAGACCCTCGATATCAGGTCCAGTGGTAAGTACTCAAGACAACACAACAAACGAGCCCCATCTCGACTACCGTAGCACTTTCCGTTAGGAAGTTCCAGTGGCTGTCTTCCGTTCCGGTGGCATCATATAAATTAGCTTCTAATCTAAATTATAAGCGCACACGCGCCGCGGGGCCCGCGGGTGATGGTATTACCTGACGACAAAGCCTTCAAAAGTGAGAAAGTGACAGTCGTGACATTTTAAACCGGTTTAATAAAGTTCCACGGAACGTTAAAATTCCGTTCTCCTAGAATACTGATAACCGAAATAATTCGTTCTTTCACTAACAGGTATTTTGATAAACCGGTATTATGTAAGAACGAAATCAAACCGGTTTAGGAACAAAATAATACCGGTATTTGGAAACCGGTTCCGATCCCTGATATGGATATATTTTATACCCATAGGCAATAGGCATCAAATTACGTTTGGATATGAGGATATAACGAAATATTTGGCGTATAGGTATTTAAAAAAAACATTAGGGTGACACCACCAATTATGGACACTTTAAGAACAAGCACCAATAATGGACACATTGGACACTTCAAACCTTATTCAAAGATCATACGGTTTCAAATTGATTGTTCTATAAAAAATGAATGACTCTTATTTTCTTTTACATAAGAGTTAATGTACATCATTGGGCCTTGTCCATTACTGGTGGTGTCACCCTATTTCTTTACCTGTCAGAAAGAACCAAAACTTGGCGTGTTCTGAAAACGATTTTTATTTTTTACGAAGCCACTGGGTAATGGTGTGGTAGTTATTTATAGGAATAACTCAATAGAGCCCTTTCGTTTTGATAATTACTCAATGGGTTTTTGTAGATTTATTTTTAATACAAACAAAAAATGATGCCTGTTCTTAGTTAAGCACACTGAGGTAATACTACTAGAGCAGACATCTCAACTTGATTTCTTGTCGCATGAGTTAGGGTCAAGTGACACAAGTGCACTCAGTCTGTGCCAGACGGCTGTGATAGTTGGACGGATGACGTTAAAAAAGCGTGCGGGTAAATATGCCTACCTGTGTACTGGAGCACAGCACAAACCATTCAGGAAAATCAAATAAAAGTCAAGGAGTGACTTCTCAGTAGTAATATTACTGGATTTTCGTTAAATTCGCCTATAATAATATTTGTTGTATCAATTTTAAGTCATGCCGACGCGTCATGTGGCCGCCATGAAATCATAGAGTAACGAAAGAACGATTACGCAGACGGGACAGTAGAGACGTGCAATGTTAATAGAGATAATGAAATCAAATATTGTGCTACAGTTTAAAATATTTTATATTATTATATCTACACCAATGCCATAAAACCTCTATAATGATTTTGAAGAAAGTTTAGGATTAATAGTGGTGTAAAAGTATGAAATGCACATAATTTGGCGTAAAAAAATATGCTCTTATTGTAAAATCCACACTGCTGCTTTAAATGCTTTTCATGATGCACCATTACAAAAATTACTATTAATTTTCCCATTGTACATACGTCGTGAATCACTATAAGGTAGGTAGGATAAACTGTATGTCGCATCTGTTGCGCGCTCATTCTTTAATCAAGTCTGACAACGTCTTGTGTTTGAAATGTCTGTTCTAGTGTAACATATATTTCAATGGTTAAGCAACGTCGGCCGTGCTGAGCACTCCGGTGCGCGGTGCTTTGGAAGGCACGTTAAGGTCGTTAAGCTGTTAATTGGGAACCTTAACTTTTTTGAAGTGGTCCAAATTATATTTTTTATTGATAGTAGTCTTATCGTACAGTTCAACGGTGTTGCTGGTTTTATTTTAAGTAGTACCGTTTTTTAGAAATATTTTTTTTAATCTTAGCTTTGAAATTTCACACCTTTGGTGAGCATAATAAGAAACGTAGTTAGTCTGCCGTGAAAAAAAAAAAGACTTGATAGCTGACAGTTGTCATTGTCAAAATACGGTATTAAACCCCTAGTCAAATCAGCAACTTTTTATTAAATGTCAAAAACGATTTGTTAGTATGAAGTTTGTAGGGAAATACTGTCTTAGTGACGTCACTAAGACAGTGTGAGTAGGTTTGTTCAAATCAGCGTCCTTTTTAAATCTTTATGCTTATAAAATCTTACAATTAGCTAAAATAAATTAATAATTGATGTTTTTCGAGTATTTTCGTTAGATCTTTTATTAGTCAAGTAAAAACTAATTTATTTTTACCTTAGTTTAATACCCTATTTGACATTTAATGTGAGGTTATGTTATTACATCCCCGAATTCCCTGTATTTCTTCTGTTTTCTTGCGAGATGTAACATGGTTTTAATCATCGACTTGTCTTTAGTATGTACCCGAATCTCACGATGACCATCGCAATGATGATATACGAAATTGGAAACCGAAAACGGTGGTTCCCTCTCACTGTTAAAAAAAAGTACGATGGCTGGTCCGAAGAGAAATAATCAAGACGCCTCCAACGAGATTGTTTAAGACAGGATCTTTGTACCACCGTGTAAAAAGTATATGGAGCTAATGTTTTTCACGCAGCATTCAATGATTGAGCAGTTACATGCGGTACTTATAGGAAGTCATCGTGCGACATAAATGAAGGCCCTTCCCTTTGCATCACCGCGGTGCCAAGGATTACAACAACAAGGACTTATTATTTATTTTAGGATTATTTCATTAAAATAAATTGTAAATAATTTATTTTCATTTCATATTTGCATTTTATTTGAGAAGTGTGCTGTGTATTCATTATCAACATTTCCATAAAACCCATACAATAGGCTCTATTCACATGCAAGAATATTCAAACAAATTGGGCTCCAATATAACACATTAAACAACAACAAATATTCAAATTTACTAAGTTTAGTAGACAAAAATTCTGCGCTGCTCTACGACCCTTGCACTGCCCTATGTACTGTTTTCTGAACCTGGCATAGGGACTTCATACAGTCAACAATGATAGTATCTATAGGGTGACACCACCAATTATGGACACTTTAAGCACAAGCACGAATAATGGACACTTCAACCCTTATTCAAAGATCATATGGTTTAAATTGATTGTTCTATAAAAAATTAAGACTTATTTTCTTTTACATAAGAGTTAATGTACATCATTGGGCCTTGTCCATTACTGGTGGTGTCACCCTACATATACAGATTCTGGAGATATGTTGGTCATGGACATGGCTGTTAGTATTATGGGATACTTAATGACTAGCGACAAACACAACATTGCTCCGACAGTTTTGTGAGACCCTGATAATTTTATGTTTTTATACTCTGATTATTACATAAATAATAATAATAAGGGGTGTAAAAGCATTGATGTAAGATAATTAAACTTAACATTTAACACCAAAATTCTTTAAACATTTTTTATTTTAGGGCACTATAGGTGAAAAACTTAAGTAAATGATCTGTTGTATGTGTGAGTAATGTGTGCGAATAGATATTCCATTTTTGAAATTTGTAATATAACGTATGGTTTGCATATTCATTATTTGCTTCTCAGACCAAATAAAAAAAAAACTATAGACGACGCATGACAAACAACCTAATGAAGCTATCAAAAACCAAGCGCATCATGTAAACACACGCTCACTCACACATATACGATACAAGGCTGCAGCTGATCTGTTTTTGTTAGGGTTCCGTAGTAAACAAGGAACCCTTATAGTTTCGCCATGTCCGTCCGTCCGTCCGACCCCCGTTTTTCTCAGTAATCGTTAGTACTAGAAAGCTGTAATTTGGCAAGAGTATACATATGAATGACGCCGACAAAACGGTAGAATAAAATCTTTAAAAAAAATTTTTTTCAGGGTTCCTCCCCTACATGTAAAGTGGTGGTGCAATTTTTTTTTCTTCCATACCCCATCGTGTGGGATATCGTTGGATAGCTCTTTCAAAAATATTATAAGGTTTCTAAAAGCATTTTTGATTAAAGAATAGGTTGGCGTGATATTAAGCTTTCAAGTGATAATTTTTGTTATGGTCAAGTGTCCCCCCCCCCCCCCCCCTGCCAGCTAAACGGTGGCTACTAGGCATGTGAAAAAAATCATGGTAGTAGTATATACGATGAATTTAAAAGGAAAACTATCACAGCTAAGTAGACATTACTAGTTAACGAGTAATAGTCGAACTTCAGAAATGTACTTTGCCAAAGCAAACTTTCGTACAATTTCCATTGATACCTTAGATAATGTTGTTAATTCTGTCAAAAACATAGTAAATATAAGTTTGCGAACTTTTTAGTCCACATAATGTAACGGGACGACTACGGAACCCTACCTTGCGCGTGGCCCGACACGCACTTGGCCGGTTTTTTTACATTCTATATTAGGGTCTCCCTTATTTTACGATTTTCATAAATTAATAAAGCACACAGAAAATCAATTTCACTTCATTACTGTAACTGTAACCCGAGCCGAAATGTATGCGACTCATACCTACAATGTATGAAAATGTCCAAATTTTTTTCTTCTTATTTCTTTATTTTCATATCAATCTTATATAATACAAATATATATGTGAACGCAAAACCATTGAAAAAATTTCAAATTATTGTGTCACCAAATTTCTCCATGATAATTTATATGGGAAGTTCAGTTGCAAGTCGGCACGGGTTTCGGTACAAGAATGTCCTGAATTTTGGTTTCAGGGTATTTTCAGTGGGCTAGCAGTATTATGCTTAGAGGGTATGCGTAATTAATTTCTGAAAATCGTAAAATAAGGGACACTCTATTCTATATGGGTAGTAGTTTATAATAAGAATATTTGAAATGAAAAATAGAACTTTGACTAAGTTACACTTAATATGGCTTGTAATTACTGGTTACAGTAGACTGCTTATCAGTAATAGATTACAAATAAATGACTTCATGTTTGTTAAAGCTACTCCGCCACTGACACGGTTGGTAGGTGGGCACGGTTGATGTAACGTTAAAAGTCACCCCAATTATGGGGATTTTTTCCTTCCAATGGCCACACTCACATTCACACATCTTTACAAAAGTGGCTTCATTTTGTTGTTCGTGACGTTCCGTCTATATTTACTATTTCATCTGAGATTTGCTTATCCTTTTTTTTGCAAACTGTACACAACTACATACAACAGGTCATTTAGTTAAGTTTTTCACTTATACAAGTGGTTATGTCCAGAGTGCAGTTGGTTATGTTGGTTGGTTGGAGCTGAAGAGAGATGATACCAAATACATTTTAGGTACTGTTGGGTACTAGGTGTAATACTTATTACTAATATAGATAAATAGATACTTAAATACATAGAAAACATATGAGACCCAAGAATAAATATTTGAACCCGGGAACTCCAGCTTTGTAGGCACGGCCACCACCAATGAGGCTAAAGCGGTCTACCTAAATTTGACCTAAATGAAAAAGTACTGTGTTTGATGTCCTGCACAAGCAACAGATGTTTTTTAATGTTTACGACGCCAACAATATATATACTTATGTGAAACGTTGGTTCAATACCACCGATAGATGTACAGTCGAGGGCATAAATAGGTAATAAATATATATACATTTTTGGACTTTATTACAATGGAATACGGTGAAAATATGTATACATATTGATTCTCTTGACTCTACCCATCATCATATCAACATCATTATCAACCTACATGCATTTCTATAGGGTGCAACTTCGAAAAGGTTAAGGGGCTGATTACACTGAACTACTTCTAGTGCACTAATTGGTGAAACAGGTAGGGTTCTAAATGTAGGGCGACTAGGGCGTTTTATCTACACTGCACTACATAGCAATTCTAACCCAGTCAGCGACCTACTGTCGACCATGGCACCAGTCTTTTCGAAAGTGCAAAAAATTGGCATTGCTCTTGCTGTGACTGCGGGAATTACTAAACTTAAAAAGAAAAATGTTGGGTCAAGGAGTATCTATTATTAAGAAATAAATTGAGTAGCATGAATATTTTAGACATTTTAGATTCAGCCTTTTTTTTAGTCTTTAAAATCGCCACCGGATCAAAATTTTTGTACATTTCCAATAACACTGTAGCTTTATTTTTGTATTCGGGATGGTTCTTATCCCATAGTTGGGGCATTTCTTTATACAAATCTAAAATGTTCAGTAAAGTTTCTTTCTCCACCGATGACATTTTTTATTGCTTTCGCTGCATGATAAATTGCACATATGTATGTTCACTACTGCTGCTGCGGCAAGACTAGCCAAAAGACTAGCCACGCTATGTAGGCGCCCTACCTGTCTACTAAGCTTGCATTTACACCACACTACATGTAGGGAAATAGTCCATATAGGGCGGTCGGACTCATTCTGCACCCTAAATCTAGGGTTCTATATCCCTATTTGCAATTACACTATGCTATATCTAGTGCACTACATGACGTAGTACACTAGATGTAGTTCGGTGTAATCGACGCTTAAGTCATGCTCTATTATGATTAGTTATTATGATTATTATTAAAACTTCCCTGTACTTATATTATTTAAATTTTTGTGCTGTGTTAGTTATGTTAAGTCTGTACTTGCTCAGAAGGGAGACAAGACTTAATAATGTATTAATAATGTAGGTACTCTTTGGACAAGACTAATATTTATCATTAATTTCACTTAACATGAGAATGTGTTAGTGGGTTTAATATTTTGTTATATTTGATTTGCTGGAAAGGCTAGAATGATTTTGTTGCATGTGAATACATCTTATTGTATGGCTTTTATGGCAATGTTGATAATGTAGGTATAGCACTTTACTGAAATAAAACAAGATAAATGATGAATCTTTATTGTATTAAATAATCCTGTAAGTTCACCGAAGCACAAGTCGTCTAAGTACTGTACTTGTTGTTTAAACCTTCGTTAGATCACGCCATGCCTTCCTGTAAGTACCGCATATGACTGTATTGACTGTGGTTAATCACTGGATGCTGCTTCAAAACATTAACTCCATAACTCCACTCCAAATACACACGCTATCGTCGGATTCCAATTTTGTAAATCAACTAAGACTCGTCGAGAGATGCGGTTACATATTGCAGGCAGGTCGATGATTAATACTGTGATAAAACTCGAAAGAAAACAGATCAAATTAAGCTAACACAAAATCGTGGATGTAATAACATAACCTCACATTAAATGTCAAATTTTGACAATGACAACTGTCACCTATCAATTCTTTTTTTTTCACGGCAGACTAAGGCACGTTATTATTATTTGTATGTCTTTCCCGTTCACGGGACAATGGTGTCCCGGACCTTTGGGAGGCGTGCGCGGAGCCGAAGTACCGAGGCACCGAAGTACCAACGAGTACCACATAGCCAACACGTAGAGGCCCTTTTGACAATTTAATGAAATGCAAGGGATACACCGAGCGGATGCTGTCCCTGCCCGTGTCATGGGACGCACACAGAGACAGCACCCGCTAGGGTGTATAGGAACTATTGCTGATTGATGGAGTCTAAATGAACCGGGCTATTGGGTGAATATGATGGACTAATGGCTGGGCTATTGGGTGAGACACCGGACGCCTGCCTAATAAAACTGTCTCAGATTTTTATTTCCGGCAGACGGTGACTCGCTCTCTGCTAGATGGGCCCCCATAGAATAGCGACATTATAAAATGGCCTAAGGGCAACACCGGTCAGAGAGCTGGGGGTGGAGAGGTGGCACTGGACTTTAAACATATAGCCAACTCGCCACTTAGGTGACCACATCCACCCTCGAGCGACAGCTCTTGCGACTCCACTCTGGACGGCCGATTAAGGCAAGCCAGAGGCGCGGGGGCCTGTACCACCGACCCACAGGCCACCCCCAGGAGCACTCAGGTACGTAGGGTCGCTACTCCCTAACAGCCCGCCACAGGCTGCCTTACGTTGACTGATTGCACTGGAAAACCAGTGGGCGATGGGGTCGTGCAGCTATTGTAGTGCAGCTTTTGGCTGCGATGGGAACTAAGGTCATGGGGCTATTGAGTTGAAAGTTGGATGGACTGGATAATGGGTTATGGGAGGAGACTAGCGGACACCTGCCGTGACAATCAGTCTCAGAATTGTAAGAAGGCAGGCGGTGACTTGCCACTCACTAGGTGGGCCCCCATAAAAGGCTACCAGATGGTAGCAAGGGTGGCAACACTGGTGTAAGCAGCTCAGGGTGTAGAGAGGTGCGGCCCCGATTTCACCATCGCGGGGTTTCCCCCGTGAGCGGGTTTCCTCGCTATTACGCCATTACGTGCAATACACTTCCACCCTGCGAGCATATAGCTCTGGCACCCCACTCTGACCGGCCGGTTAAGGCAAGCCAGAGGTGAGAGTCCTGCGGCCCCTGCTGGGGTCCACTCCGCCGGCCAACAAAGGCAAGCGGAGAGAGGGGCCTGACCGACTCTCGGGGGCAAGGGACCCAAGGGACGCCACTTCCCATTCAGCTCGCCACAAGCTGCCCTGGGGGTTTATTATTATTATTATTACGTTTCTTATTATGCATACGAGAGGTGTGAAATTTCAAAGCTAAGATTCAAAAAAATATTTCTAAAAAACGGTACTAAAAAAAAACCAGCATCACCGTTGAACTGTACGATAAGACTACTATCAGTAAAAAATATAATTTGGCTGCTGTCTAGGACGGCAGTCGTTAAGTCAAGTTAGAGGCCCTAGGGCGGCTTGAAAACTACTAATAGTGAAGTTGCCCACTCACTTGATAAAATGAATCCCTTTAAGGTCTAGTTTAGTTAGTTTAATAGTGCTGCGTCAGCATCAAGCACAGCAGACGAACGGTGCCATGGTTACAGCTGAGAGTGTGCACAGGTTTACCGCCACCGGCGGGTTTGTGCTCAACCTAGCCGGGCTTTATACCTGATCAGTTGAACTGTAGAGGCAAAACTGCGCAAGCATACCCTATAGTGTGTATGGCCAGCTTTATTTAAATCATCATCATCATCCTCCTAGCGTTATCCCAGTACAGTTGCATCCTAAAGGATGCCTGGGGTCCGCTACCTAATCGCAAGATTTTGGCGTAGGTACTAGTTTTTACGAAAGCGACTGCCATCTGACCTTCCAACCACGAGGGGAAACTAGACCTTATTGGGATTAGGTTTTGTCAAGTGAGTGGGCAACTTTACTGTTAGAAGTTCTCAAGCCGCCCCGAAGGCCTCCAACTTTGCTGCCATGCTGCCATACACAGCATCCGGGATCAACGGCTTAACGTGCCTTCCAAACTGTAGAGCTATGCTATGCTACGTTGCTATGGATGCGTTTGAAATCCAGTAATCACATTCCTTCGTTCACATAGCAACATCACATCACAAAACATCGCGAGATCCAAAAAATGTCGCGTGTGATGTGAGTCCGAAACATGTCGCGTGTGATTCCAAAAATTGTCGCGTGTGAGTCCGAAACATGTCGCGTGTCAGTACCGAATCATACCTTAAGTCACCATGTTACCTATTACCTATTGCTGCTAGTGATATTTCTATGTCTGGACATGTGCTCCTATGTTCTTGACGTTCTGTGAACATTTCGGATCTTTCCTTTAATTGTAAAATTCAAACTCTAATATTTTTTTTTATTCTTAACGAGCGCCCGATAATTTATGACTGCGTTGTTTGGACTAGTTATCGAATTATATGTATGTGCAATTTCAGATTTTTAGGCCAAGTAGTTTCTGTGGAAAGTAATTTAAAGTAAAACTAGTCCCTGAAACACGTGGACTCCACGTAATTATCATTCCAAATTTGACTTTTTTCCTGACAAACTTATTCCAATTTTGTTGATTATTTCGTGTTCATGCACCTCTAAAAATAGTTTGTATAGTCTCCCAACATATGTTTACTGGTTGTTATCTTTTGTGTAAATTTACTCTCATATTCATATTTATTTATATTTTTTTATTCTTAACGAGCGCCCGATAATTTATGACTGCATTGTTTGGACTAGTTATCGAATTATATATTTAAAAAAAAAATTAAATAAATAGTTTATTCACAAAATTATACAAATGTTTACATTTCATACACTTCTGCCAAACCACATTGCGGTTTATTGGCAAACGAGGCTCCATTTATGTTTAGGTGCTTAAATAGGTAATATTTGTCTTAAAGAATAGGTATTTGTATTTAGGTATTGTATTTGCTTATTTATCTAATCTAATGCGAGAATACATAAGATACGCGCGTATTTCAATCTCGGTAAGAGCGTTTTCATACATTTTGAGACAAAACGCAAACGCGTTCGAATTACTTAGTTAATGTTTCAAAAAAACTTATACTAGAGCTACAGTCCGTCGGTGCGGAGCGCACCATATTAGATCGTCTGTTACAGCTATAAGAGTAACGTTCCAATGCTTGACATTGACTCAAAACCTCATAAGTTTAGTTCCCATTTTCAAACTTCATTGATACCGAAGGAGATGTGACTCTCAATACCACTAGGTATTTTTTTATATGAAGACTTATTTACGATCATAGTAATGGTGCGGGTGCAACAATAAAATTGGAGTTACCTACTTATTAGTCTTAGTACTAAAGCGGGTATTACACTGTCCTGAATTTAGGACACTTAGAAGGGTTCCGACCTATACGTTAGGGCGAGATGCTTCAACTCCCCTCTACTAGTTAGGACGCCTGATTCAGGACAGTGTAATACCTACCCGCTTAACAGAGAGCGCTTTCGTGATAAGAAAAGCATGGATCACCATTGATCTCGGTGTTCATACATGGACAACCGACTTAGAGGCCTTGTTCACGGGACACATTTAAAGACACCTTGTAGTGGTGGTTATGTACTATCTACGTATTAAATCACTACAACTTACGTGCAGGGCTGAGAAGGGTTGCAGGTACACACACACCAGCTTTATCCTTAAGCGTGTAAAAATCCAGAAAACACGTACAAGCGTTTATTAGTGGAACACAATTAAATAAAACACAAGAAATTCGTAAACACATTCGGAGGCCGCGATGCGAGCGCGAAACGTTGTGCGTCCCGTATTAGATTCTGTGGTGAACTAACTGGGCGGAGTGGGCGGCGCCGGCGCATGAGCAGGCCGAGTAGGCGCGTCATACAGCGCCGTCGCGCCGTCCCGTTTCAACTCGCGCAGGCAGGAGCGTATCGATTATGATATTTATGATTTAGGTATATTGATATTTATATATGGCATGCATTTAACGCGGCGACAAATTAATCTGATTTAGGGATTTTTAAAAAACTAAAGGGGGTAGCAAAAATAATAAATTGGCGACTAATTGCGGAGACTAGTATAAAGTAAAAAGTAGCAGCTAAGTAATCAATCAATTTTCGGCTTTGTTTCAATATGAACTAGCATCGAGTTATTGTTTTGGCAACTGAATTAACTAATTAAGCGGAAACATGACAGCGGATAAAAAGTTGAAAATGACCTACTCTAATTGTTCAATGGAGATTGCAAATAAAATAAATCAAGGTCATAAATTAATAAAAAATAATTTTAATTTTTAGTCTTAAGTTTGTGATGAATAAATAATTTTCAATTTCAATGGAAATTTTCAATTTTCAATAAAAAAAATACTTTGGGCGACACTTTAAGAGCTTTAAGGCCGGTTCACATTGGTTGCGTGCGCAGCACGTAAGCGTCGACGTGCACGTGCACGTACGCGTTGTAATGTATGAATCTCCATAGTAGATGTCACACCGCTTGCGTGACATGTGCGTGCGCGTGCACGTCACCCGCAACGCACGCATTGCAGCTCCCTCGAGACAAACAGGCTGCGTGCTGCGTGCACGCACACGCAGAGCGGAGCGGCAACGTCGCGTCGCTGCGTGCATTGATGACGTTGTATTTCACGGCGTTCCATAAGAGACGGCAAACTGAATATGTTCGGACACGCACAGCTCGGTGCTGCGCGTGTGACGCGCAGCTCTTTTGTGTTTATTTACAACTCCAGCCTGTGCGGACCACTTTGTTTTGTTTGTTTGTTGCGTGAAATGGTGTGATAACAATTGGGATTTTAATCATCGACTTGTTTGTAGTATGTACCCATATCTCACGACCATCGCATTGATGATTTACGAAATTGGAAACCGACAGCAACCCGCTAATTTTTTAAGAATACGATGGGCTGGTAGTAGAAATAATCAAGACTCCACCAAAGAGATTGTTTCTGCCAGGATCTTCGTGCCACCATGTAAAAAATATATTAGAGTTAATGTTTTTGAAGCAGCATTCAATAATTGAGCACGTTACCTACATGGATTACGGTGTGGGTTTCTACTTGGAAGTACGTAATCTTAATTGAAACCCACTTTCTTATGTCTTAAACAGTTATTTAATGTAACAGTAATACACCATAGTTAACACAGTACACGATGGTTAGCGTTGAACACTATAGTTATTGACGTAGCACAAATAATAATGATCGCGGTGATAACGCGGAATGTCGCGCGAGCGTCGGAGCTAGTAGCGAGTGGCGTGACCGTGCTGAAAGAATGCCTGGCTCCGACTGGGCCGGCCGCGGCGTGCAAGCGATGCGGCGCGCGCGACGTTCGTCGGATCGTGGAACTATTGTTGCGTAAGCCGTGTGGAATAAGAGCTCGCCTCAACGGCAACACACGCAGTACTTACATGAGTAAACACGCAATGATCTGTGCTTTGGTGAACTTGCAGGATTATTTAATTAAAATAGATTAAGTAATGCTTGTCAAGCGGATGCGTCCGATAGTGAAATCTCAACTTTTAATCAAAGTCCTGGAATCCGTCCATTGCTCTACCAATTGAGCCACCGTGCCAGCAAATCAACAGCAATTGACAAAAAATATTCAAATTTAAGTTTAGTAATCCTGTGGTAATTCTGCACTCCTCTATATGACCCTTGCCTTGCACTACCCTTTGTACTGTTTGCTGAACATTGCATAGGGACTTCATACAGTCAACAATGATAATTATCTACCTGTACGCAGATTCTGGAAATGTCGGACATGGACATGGCTGTTATTATGGAATAGGTACTTAAATGTCTAGTGACAAATACAAATTTGCTGAGATTGAGGGGTGTAAAAGCATATAGATTTAAAAGATAATAAAATTAACATTTAACACCAAAATTCTTTAAATTTAAATATTGTCTTATTTATTACTTCCCTATATAAGCTAAGCTAAGCTTGAACTATGGGTACTAGGCGTAAAACTTATTACTTATATAGATAAATAGATACTTTAATACATAGAAAACATCTCAGAGAGGTAGGGCACAGCAAAATGTCATCTTGCTCGAATTTAGAGCAGCCCAACTAGAGAAACAGTACCTCCGCCTTGCAGATGACCACAGTCATAATAAAACTATTTACTATACAAGTATGTAGTGTTGTGTTCCTGGAGGTGAGCAAGGTTGCCAGAGCTCCCGAGGATGCACTGTGTTGAGAGCGAGTGACATTTTATCCCTTCTGCTGTCAACACAGTGAATCCTCAAATTTTATAAAGGGTCGGCAACGCGCACGTGGCACTCCAGCTTTAGAGGCACCGTCACTACCAACCGGGCTAAAGCGGCCCACCTAAATCAAAATAAAACCGGTCAAGTGCGAGTCCGACTCGCGCACCGAGGGTTCCGTACACAGTTCTTGAATATGTAGTTGTGTACCCGTCCCGACCCCATTAATTCAGGAACAATCTTAAAAAAACATGACAGCACCATCTATCGGCGCATTGTGTTACTAATTTGCGCGACTGAATAACTTAGTACGTATGTTGGTTTTTCAAGGATAATTCTTTATCACATCAACCGATTTCAATAATTGTTTTTTTATTTGAAAGAAGGTATTTTCAACGTAATTTTGTAAATTTAAATATAAAACAAAAATATATACAAAGGTGATTAAATTACAAACTTAGTATAGAAGAGTTTTTTGATGATTAAAAAAAAGAAAAACTAGATAGAGCTATGGCTATAATTTTCCTGTAAAATATACATGCATATTAATGTTGTGTAATAATTTCAATTTTTTTTCTTCGTAAACTTCGGAGATAAGGGGGGGGGGGGAATGGTATTTTTTTTTACATTTTCCCTCGTAAATCGAAATTTCCCCAACGAAAAAAAAAACTAAAAATTGTTTTGGAATGTACAAGTCAAGCCCTTTCATATGATACCCCACTTGACATAGTTGCCAGACTTTAAAATTTTGAACCCCCTTTTATCTGTCATTATTCACAGAAAATAAAATAAAATAATTTAAAAAACCATCTTCTATGTATCTGGGTTACCCTTGTTTATAACTATTCCAAATTTCAAATCGATAGGATAAGTAGTTCCTGAGATATTTAGCGATGTGACAGACAGACAGACAGACAGACAGACAGACAGACAGACAGACAGACAGACAGACAAAGTGAAACCAATAGGGTTCCTTTTTTACCTTTTTGGTACGGAACCCTAAAAGAGAGTACCATTTTAGATACAGGCTGTGTTGAATGTCCTGCACAAGCAACAAATGATTTTTAACGTTTTTGGTATCAACATTCAACAAACATTCAAAAAAATTGATTTAATTAGTTATCATGATTATTATTAAAACTTCCCTGTAAGTACTTATATTATTTTATGTCACACCTAGCCATAAAGTGGCAATTACCGCACGCTCCGCGCGCGGGAAATCCCACTTCCTGGCCAGGGGGTGACATAAAATTTTGTACTTAACACGGGCGGTAATAAAGAAAGCCTCAGATCGCATATTTATCGCCCTTGCCTTCGGCTCGGGCGTAAAATACCTGCGATCTGAGACATTCTTTGTTTTATCGCCCTTGGTAAGTAATGTACTATTATGTCACACCTGGCCATAAAGCGGCAATTATCGCACGCTCCGCGCGCGGGAAATCCCACTTCCTAGCCAGGGGGTGACATAAAATTAACACGGGCGGTAATAAAGAAAGCCTCAGATCACATATTTATCGCCCTTGCCTTCGGCTCGGGCGTCGAATGTCATACCTGCGATCTGAGACATTCTTTGTTTTACCGCCCTTGCTAAGTAATGTACTATTAATTTCTGTGCCGTGCTAGTTATGTAAGACTAATATAGTTTTCCTACAATAATACTAAATAGTATTTAGTATTATTATAGAAAAACTATATTAGTCTTGTTTCCCTTCTGAGCAAGTACATACATAACATAACTAGCACGGCACAGAAATTAATAAATACCTAACTAATACTATTCTAATAATTTATTGATAACAGGTGATAAATAACCAAGGCCAACTATAAAATAAACAGTTTATGCAAAACATAATTAATATTTATCATTATTTTAACTTAACATGAGAATGTGTTAACGGGTTTTAATATTTTGTTATATTTGGTTTGCTGGAATAATTTTGCCATTCTTAATGTGTCATGCTGATGCCCTTTTGTTGCATGTGAATAAATCCTAATGTATGGGTTTTATAGCAATGTTGATAATTTATAGCACTCTACTGAAATAAAACAAGAGAAATGATGAATCAATACTTTATTAGATAATGATAACATTGTCATCTAAGTATTGCATTTGTTGTTTAGGCCTTTGTTAAATCACGCCATGTCTTCCTGTAAGTATCGCATATGACTGTGGTTAATCACTGGATGCTGCTTCAGAAACATGAACTCCATAACTCCACTCCAAATACACGCACTAAGTATCGCCGTTTTCCAATTTTTGTAAACGTCGAGAGATGCAGTTGCATATTGCAAGCAGGTCGATGATTACAACTGAGATAAAACTCGAAAGAAAAAAGAAAACTAGAAATTCAGGTGAAACCCAACAAATAATCGTGGATGTATTCATATTATTCATAATAACAAAACTGCATGGACCGTCACCTGGGTACACTTTCCAGCTATGATGACCTCTGTCAGTGTTTTGAATGAAAAAAAAAAACAACGGGTTGCACTCCGGGAGTGCCGGCAGAAGTGAAAACTCAATAAAGATAGTAAATGGGTCATTGTCAGATTTAGGTGCGCGTCTTTTCGGTGGACAGGGCATGCCAAAAGTTAAGGGCTACAAAGCTTAATTTTCGATTGATCTGATAACCCGCATAATCTGTAATTCCGTGTCTATAAATCCATATAATAAAAACGTAAATTACATGCACACAAGCCGTTAACTATTGTCCACCGAATTGTCAGTCGGAAAAACAACTTTTGTTTTGTTTTTTTGTTTTGTTTTTCCGACTGACAATGACCCAAATAGCAAAGATATTCATATCGGTATCGGTATCCGTATCGGTATCCGTATCTGTACTGTACTCATACTCATGTTCATATTCGCATAATCCATTTACATAATATGTCCCGAGTATCATTGTGTCTTACGCATCTAAGACCAGGAACCTGTACCACAATACTTTACAAGCGTACAATTCGACAAATTTGTGAACTTTTTCTATGGAAAATTGTGCAATTTTGTCAAATTGTAGACTTGTAAAGTTTTGTGGTATAGGGGCCAGCTGAGTTTAGCTGAGTTGACACCTCCTAACATCGCAATCACGATTACTAGGAGCGGTCAACTAGCTGGTCTTAGAATCTTAGAATCTGTCGCGAGTTCAACAAATTTTCCCCAGTACAAAAGTGTTCAGAACCGCTAAAGAAGTTTTCACTTCAAAAATTGTAAGCAATACTACCTATTTCCCATTTTTATTTCTTTAGATTCGTTGAGTGTGCTCAGGAACTCCATGAGCTCATACCGCCTTCCCCCTTCTTCCATCAGATATCCAGACGACGTACGACTGGCTACTTTCATTACCTGGTCAAAATCATCTTTTTTTATAATGTGTACTGGTTTGGTATTCGAATGGCGTATGTAGGTACTTCCGAGTTCAAATAACCTGGACCTTTTTAAGGTACGAGTGAATCTTCTGGGTGAGCTCGCATAAGCGTCGGCCTCATTTTCAATTTAAAAAAATATATATGACTGGTTAGAATTAGGCGTTTATTTAAGAAAATTTAATTTAGCTGTTTGCTCTAAGGAAGAACCCAAATTTGGTGTATTTTGAAAATTAATTTTATTTTTTAGGAAATATTATATTATTAATATCTATTCATTTAATGTGACTCGTTTACTTTCTTTGTCTATTCTAACAGAATCGTGCTCTATCAAGGTCATAGGGGCCCCATTACCCTAATGTGCCCAGGGCCTCAAATTGGTTAAAGACGGCCCGGCCCTGTGCGTTTCCGTTACTGTCACCCGGGGAGGTACCCTAAAAAAAATTTTTTTTAAAGATTTTATTCTACCGTTTTCTCCGCGTCATCGATATGTATACTCATGCCAAATTACAGCTTTCTAGTACTAACGGTTACTGAGAAAAACGGGGGTCGGACGGACGGACGGACGGACATGGCGAAACTATAAGGGTTCCTTGTTTACTACGGAACCCTGAAAACTGAAAAAATCAAATTACTTGAATTTCCCGAAACGTGGGGTAATCTTCAGGGGATTTTTTTATTATTTGTTGGTATCCCGAAATCGAATTATAAACCGACTGAATGATGGGACATCAATTCTAAGCTGGCTTCTATGGTAGATTTATACTACGCGATTTGATCGGTTTATATGTGAAATGTTTGGAGGTTATTTTTGAATTAATTTACATATTTTCCTATTTCATCAAGTGTCTCATGATATACCTTATGATTTAGCTCAGTAACTTGGTACCGGTGAGATTTTAGAAATAAACACGGGTCCAAAATGCAAAGAAAATGTACTTACGCAAATTACGCATGGAATGTAACATCCGCCTTTTTTCGGTCGAGTTTGCTTTTACAGCCCAACACTGAACACCCCACCATGTTTGCACTGAACACCCAAACACTACGGATCTGATAATTGATAAATTATTATTCATTTAAAACAAACTTATCATTAATTCTCCATTTATAAAATGCACTACCAAATATTGCCAATTTGTTTTGCAATCTTCTTGACACAAAACTTTGACACAAATACAAAATTTTTCGATCGGTGATAAGGACAAAACATCGCACTATTTTCTACTTCCTCTCATAGGAATCGCAATAAGGCTATCTTTCTCTTACAAATCGTGTCAGGCCCTTGGTATTTTATCCATCACTCTTGGCCACTAGGTATTTTGAAGGGAACTGTCACCGTATTTAGGGACAATAAGAACTACTTTCCATGAGAATTTATTTGAAATATGATCTTTACGGAAATCGGTCAGTCTGGCTATCCGATATTGGACTTTGGAAACGCTTTTTTAGGGACAATAAGAGCTACTTTCCATGAGAATTTATTTGAAATATGATCTTTATGGAAAATCTTAGGATTGTCTTAAAACAGTTAGAACCTTGGCTTTCTAAGAAGACCAGCTGGGGACCCCTCGTAACATAGCAATCACGATACTAGGAGGGGTCAACTAACCTGGTCTTGGAATTTATCGCGAGTTTATACATTTTTCCCCAGTACAAAAGTGCTCAGCGCCGCTAAAGAAGTTTACACTTCAAAAAAATAAATAACTAAATTATATTCAAAAACCTATCGAGCGGAGTAGAGTAGGTATCAAATGAAAGGGGTCCATGAGCGTAGTAAAAAATATACCACACCGTTTGATTTCAACTAGTTAGTGGTGTCGTAAAAAATAAAACGTAAGTATTTATAACAACACCCAGTGTGGGGGCACCGTAAGGTGTACGTGAACCGTGAACACCTTGTATACTTATTTTCTTTATTTTTAATAAACTTTGTTCACTTTTGTAGGTCGATTGCGTAAGGTTTTTTTACTCCTATTAGGTAGATCTAGGTGTCGTTTTATTAGCGAAATATCTGGGCGGCCCGGCCGAACTTTGCTCGGCGTTTTCCCGGGCACGAGATCTAGCTAGATCGATTGCTCGTCCCCGAAAACCCCCACATACCAAATTTCATCAAAATCGTTAGAGCCGTTACCGAGACCCCCGAAATAAATAAATAATTAGGGCGAGCGAAGCGAGCCCTATCTATAGGCCACTTCCCATACATCCTTGTAATCCCTTTTACGACAAAACTATCAAGCTTTTGGGTGTGAATTTTTGCATAGTAATTCAGATTCATGTATAGATGTGTTATCAAACATGAAAATATAGATTCATGGATTATAATTTTGAAAAAAATATATATATATTACGATACTAACGCCATCTGTTGGGCCAAGTTATGAAACCAATAGCATAATGTCATGACCATAGATATATAAATACAAGAGATGGGAGCTGTGGGCGTGGCACATGTCGCCATTTCCTGATCGTGTGATCACGATTTGTTCGGAGACTTGATTCGTCGTGTCAGTCGCCGGACATCGATTGCGCAGTAAACAACTCGGTTTTTGTGGGTAAAATGCCGGTTTGTGCAGTTATAACGTGCAGAAATCGAAGCAATATTGTTAATTCAAGTAATAGCGGAGTCACTTATCACAAGTAAGCCTGTTTTTAATACTTTTTAACTAAAAACGTGTACCTAAATAATTAAGTGTGGCAATAAAACTGATATTTCTATTATAATGTTATTCATTGCCCGTTTTGTATATTGCCACCTTAGACGTTCACGTAACTAACGCGCAATGGGCAGCAAGTTTGCCGATCGACACAATGCTGTCGCAGTGTCTTTGTTAGTGGCACGATTTACGATGGTAGGTGGGGGCGCACTAGTGCGGTACATAAGCGATCATTCTATCGATAGTTTTAGTGGTTTGTAATTTATTTCTCGCAGTTCCCGTTTCGGGATATTGAGGTCTAAGTCTCGCGTACCTGCTGGACGTAGGCGGCTCCCGACTTATGTTTATGTATTTATTACACTATTACTATACTATATTTTTCTTTCTATTAAGTTAGGGTTTCTACAATAAGTTTATAAAAGTAAAGTATATAAATACACATTTATGTTGTATATATTATATAAAAAATGAACAAAGGCAGTCGAACTCGCCCACTGAGGGTTCCATAAAAATTTTTAGTAACGTATTGTGGGGTCTCTACTTGCTACAGGTGATCATTATTGAAAGTCACTTATACAGCTATTTATTATGAGAATACGCAATATGTAAACAATGATCGCGGTGTTTACCCTGGAGCTCGCGAGAGCATCGGATCTAGGGGCGAGTGACGTGACCGTGCTCTGAGACTGTCTGGCTCGCACTGGCGATAGGCGATAGTGACGATGGCGAGGCGGTAGACCGCGCGCGTCGCTCGTAGATTCGCGGAGTGCTGCGACATGGCGGCGACTAGAGATGCCGTGCAGCATACGAGTCCGCCTCAATATTATAAATACCTACTTCAAGAATAGAGTCTCAGAGTTTTTCCCCAGTTTTTCTCGAAATACAATTTTCAGAAATTCAGTTGCGTTTTACTAAGTTGTGGTTATAAAAAATATATGGTTACCTATACAATTATGACCGTAGTAAAACGAAATAACTTGCCGAATTTCATAGTCCTAGGTTAGGTCCACCTCCAATGCAAAAAAGGATACAAGTTTACATATAGACATCGTATCTCCCAAACAGATGAACCGATTTGAGTGCGGTTTTTTAATTGATAGCCTTGTTTGTTGGGATGGTCTTCAGAAATGTTCGATTATTACGACTTTTTTTTTCATTGATGTTACCTACCTTGTAATTTCCCATATTAATCATTTAAATATCGACAAAAATAAAAAAAATGCTGTCCCATCTCTATTACGTTCACCGATGTTGATGTTTACGTGTAGTAGTGTGTATTTACAACCTTTGCGGCGTGTGTGCGCGCCAATCACAGCATTAAAATCCAAGTAGGGAGCATGAGCAATGTGTGCGTGAACCTAGTGTTTACAAGACTACATATGTGGGTGTAACACACACAAGTCAAACACTGGCGACACTGGGACTGGAATAATTAGTACGGCGACGGCCTATCTCCTGTATTTATATATCTATGGTCATGACCTACTAACGCCATCTGTTAGAAAACTAAAAAGTTTAAATTCGATGTGAACAGAATGTTAAGTTTAATAATTCACTGGATTTATTTGGCTGAATGTAAATTAATAGTGAGTAATTCAATCGAACTCGAATCTATTTCACCTCCTCCTCCGTAAGAAAACACCTCCATAGACGACGGATTGAGCGGCAAAAGTCCAAGCATCCACTGCTAGCCGCGACGGCGCACCTGATGCGGCACTGCCTACCTGACAGTTGCGATGTCAGACTTTTTATTTATATGATTTATAGGTATTGTGCTTTTGTGTTTATGATTACTTTTCATAATATTTCTTATTCGATTATTCTTAATTAATAAGTTGTGTTTATCCCATCGAGTGCCTCGAGTTGCATGCCATCTCCGAACCCTGATTTGTCGCTGGGCGAATCTCTTCAATGTCCTCAATAACCGACAGCCAAATTGTTCAAAGGTCGAAAAGGTTTGAATATTCATATCTCCAAAATACATAATCATAGCCGCAGTCATCTCATCTCCGTTCATCTGCTCAACCCCCCACAATCGCCGGTACGACAACATCTCTTCTGATGTATTGGCATAAGGAAAATTTCCAGCGTCCTGTCCTCGGTACATAGTACGCTCCCATTACGTCGTGATTGTGAGATAGCGTACTTATCTGAGGCCAGGGACGCATGGAAGTTGGCCTGCCCAGCCAAAGACCTAGCTGTCCGGCCAGAACTCCAGAATCGTGTTTTCTATACAAAAATCAGTCGCGGCTAATAACTCGCTGCGTGATCGCCTTTACCTAGAACCTAACAAGCGTCTGAGGCTTAAATACTAGGTACCTATGTTTTGTCGCGGCCAATAAGCATCCGGTATTTTAGAATTGGGTATTTTTTCGCGGAGAGGTTCGGTATCGGTGTTAGGTGGTGCGTTACATTCAACAATCGCCCATCGCCCAGTCATGTGTCTTGGTGGATGAAACAATGTAAAATTTTGTTAAGATTTGTAGGATTCCATACCTAAAAAGGAAAAAATCGGCCAAGTGCGTGTCGGGCCACGCGCAAGGTAGGGTTCCGTAGTCGTCTACCCTTTACATTATGTGAACTAAAAAGTTCGAAAACTTATATTTACTATGTTTTTGAAAGAATTAACAACATTATCTAAGGTATCAATGGAAATTGTACGAACGTTTGCTTTTGCAAAGTACATTTCTGAAGTTCGACTATTACTCGTTAACTAGTAATGTCTACTTAGCTGTGATAGTTTTCCTTTTAAATTCATCGTATATACTACTACCATGATTTTTTTCACATTCCTAGTAGCCACCGTTTAGCTGGCAGGGGGGGGGGGGACACTTGACCATAGCAAAAATTATCACTTCAAAGCTTAATATCACGCTAACCCATTCTTTAATCAAAAAATGCTTTTAGAAACCTTATAATATTTTTAAAAGAGCTATCCAACGATACCCCACACGATGGGGTTTGGCAGAAAAAAAAATTGCACCACCACTTTACATGTAGGGGAGGTACCCTAAAAAAAATTTTTTTTAAAGATTTTATTCTACCGTTTTGTCGGCGTCATTGGTATGTATACTCATACCAAATTACAGCTTTCTAGCACTAACGGTTACTGAGAAAAACGGGGGTCGGACGGACGGACGGACGGACGGACGGACGGACGGACGGACGGACGGACGGACGGACATGGCGAAACTATAAGGGTTCCTTGTTTACTACGGAACCCTAAAAAAAGGAAACCCTAGGATTACTTTGATGTCTGTCTGTCCAGACCCAAGTTTTTTAGGAAACGTGTGAATAGGTAGGTGTAGGTGTCGAGTTAAAATTAAAAGCTTTATACTCAGGAGTTCAGGTATACAGCCTCTTAGAAGTTGTAATAAAACCCAGCTAACTGCGAGTCGGACTCGCGCAAGAAGGGTTCCGTACCATTATTATGCCAAAACCAACCGGCAATAAAATCATGTCTGTTGTTGGGAGCCCCCTTAAATATTGTTGTTATAGCGGCAACAGAAATACGTTATCTGTGAAAATTCCAACTGTCACGGTTCATTACATACAGCCTGGTGACAGACGAACATACAGACGGACGGACAGCGGAGTCTGAGTAATAGTGTCCCTTTATTAGGGTTCCGTACCCAAAGGCTAAACCTTTGGGCACGGAACCCTAAATAAAACAACTTCTAATTTTTATTATTATTTATTATTAAAAACATAAGAAATTATACAAAACATGACTAAACGACACCGTTAAACCACAGCTTGGTTTGTCTCGGTGCAGCATTCCACGACAGCTATAAAAACGACTAAGTAGTACATACAAGTTATCATATTACTTTAATAAACTAAACATTATAAATAGAATAACAAACAAACATTACAAAAATTATATCTAATAAAATTACAAGTAATAAGTACTTAATAGCACATGCACAGTGTCTTATCGTTATCTTTCGCAGGCCGGCCGGCCGCGCCGTGAGAACCGGTCTGCGCCCGCCAGCTACAGGTTGATCCAATTATGTCGGTGATAATGAACGAAATTAAATACTTATATATAAAATTACTCCATTAATTCCCCTAAATACTACCCTCCAGTTGATTTAACATTTCTTTTTTAAGAATCCTAGAAATATTGGTTGGTGTAATTTTGTCTTTACATTCTTTTGGGAGTTTATTTATTAGATCTGGTAGAATATATTCAGATGTTCTTCGGCCATAAAAATTTCGAAAAGGAGATTTCTTTAGTACGCGGTTTATTACTTGCCTAGTAGTTTTAGGGTGTGAAACAACATGCTGGATTTCATTTCTAAAGTATTGTTCCTTTAAAATCTGGTGTGTAAATTTAGTATGTATAGGTAGTGTAGTGTTTGTGTCATTGAGCTATGACGTAGTCTCGAGTTCACGGGTAGTGGGGAGTCAGTCATGTGAGAGCCTTGGGCGAGAGCGGACGTGTCGACCCAGCTACTGGTGGCGTATCGAGCCAGATATTACGTCTGTGTCCCTCAGGTAGAGGGAGTACCCTACAATGGCGACGAGGAGTAAAAGGTCAGTGCAAATAACGAAGTAATTGGTACTAAATAAGCTATCAATTACTTTTGAAAAGGAAAAGAGGGTATCCAGTCTGTTTCGATACCTATCATTAGTTTAATTGAAAATATTTAAAATTAAATAAGCGAATGAAGTAGTTTTTCAGAACAAAATAAACGCTTCATCCCGTAGGCCGTAGTTAACTAGCTTGAAGTTGTATACTATTGTTGTACTCGTATTTTGAAGTAAACAATACGCCACGTACCATAACGAATACGCCAATAATCGCAGAGTTAATGACTAATGATGTAGGCTTACTTTAGAACCCTTCAATCAAGTTTTAGTTGAATAACTAACTAAGGTACCTACAATAGAAACTAATGGGAATAATAAATTTAATAGTTGCTTAGTTAGTTATTTACGATATTTACTTGTCGGATTGGGTTAATATAGTGATGTACATGTCTAGATATAGGAGCGTGGAGTATTTGAACGACTATAATCACAGTCGAGTAGATATTTTAATTATCATCCTACCCACGCGACAAATTGTTAACTATAATTAATCACTATCACTACATAGTATAGGGCAGGGTCGCTTCCTGCTGTCTGTCCCTATGTATGATTGGATCTTTGAAGCTACGCAATGGATTTTGATGCGTTTTTTAGATGGAGTGATTGAAGAGGAGGGTTTATATGTATAAACGCATGCGCCCGTGCGAGGCCGGGGCGAGACGTTAGTATTTTTATAAAGTACAATCAGCGTCATATGGCATGTAGCAGCCAAAGTGTAATACCAATTTCTTCTGAGTATTGTCACTAACATCCTAATTTCTGGTTGAAAAATAAAAACGTAAGGAAGTAGGTAGTAGTTAAAGTCCTTGTACAGTGTATTAGTAAACAAACATTTAAAACAAGCAAGGAAGCTATCATAAAATTGCCATGTGGAACATACATGCCTACTGTGAAGTATTGTTTTGATCGCAATAAACAATGTCTAGAGGTACATTGGCGAACCTAAATAGCTTTATAATTAAACACTGAAAAACCGAGCAACACTTCGTAATTGGGTTGTCTTTGTAAAATTCTCACGTAGGTACGATTATATGGGTGTCGTATAGATATATATTACCTACCATTTATAAAGTTAAATAACTAATCAGAATAGAACTGCAATTACTGAATTATGTACGGAAACAGTGGATGATGTAAAGTAAAATAATAAACCAATTATTATCACACAGTAAACCCAACAACTATGTAAAGATTTGTGCCAAATTCCAGTTGTAGCTGTAGCTAATACGGTGACATTTACAGTTTTGCAGTTAGGGGTATGTGTTATGATTTATTTATTCATATGGCAGATTTTACATGTCGCTTACTGAGTATGTGTATATAAAAAGCGAAAATAAAATAACTCTGTAAAGCTCCTTCACCCATCGCGCTACGTTACATCCGTCAGGTGAGAACAAGTCCAAGGGTTTTCCAGCGTATCTCCGTTTCGGGCAGTCATGTCATGTGGTATCTGTCTCTGACGTTACGTTACGTAAGATTTCTGACAACCAAACTGATCTCGATACATGGCCCTATATTTCTATGAAGTGAATCAAGTACTTATAGTTACTATAAGTTTAATATTTTGACATGTAAAATTCTATATTTTATCAATAAAATGAGTGTGAGTAAGTGATTCCGAATGACTTGGTCTAGTTCTCTAACCACCTCTCACATCCTCATACTGAATCAACACAACCTCTCTGAGTCACTTGTAGGTTTACAAGACAGCCGACCTACGGCTATACGGGTACACAGCCAAGCAGCCACTGTGCATTCTTGGTGAGTGCTCTATGATTCTAACAGTCTCTCAAGTGCTTCAAGGGAGGTATATACAGAAAGATCAAATTTACGATAGTCACATCAAGTCATAAGTCTACTAGCATCAAACTCAATCTGTCTGAGTGTATAACAAGTAACTAATACTGAAAGTATAATAGCCGATTAACTTATTTCAAAATGTGCTCTCTCTCGGTGCGCCGTGAGGTCTTGGACTTAATGTTTCTGTTTAAGTTACTACACCAAAATATAGAGACTGCAACCAACTTCTACAACTTATCAAATTTAGCGCCTATTAGAACTCCTCGGAAACCCATCACGCCTCTATGCTCGCCACTTCGTAGAACTGTGCTCGGATCCAACTCGCCTAAATATCTCGTCTCTGTAAATTATTAAACTTATGTAGTGGGCAGTAGATATACACGCTGACTCAAATTTCGCAGATTGATTTATACATTCTTCTCCATGAACAGTAAAAAATAAATACGTAAATGGTCCGTTTGTCTTCTAGCTTACAATTTTTGTTCTTTACTATAGATTACTAATCTTGATAACTACAACTAGTTACTGCACATTTTATTCTGTTTATTACACATTAATTAAGCACTTCTTTTCTAATAATATAATATGAGTATAGGTGACGCTATCTTGCGCATAGCCCTAACCCTTTTATAGCTTTAATTTGTGTTACTCTTGGTTACTCTCAGTTAGCGTAGGCCTACATTATGTTGCATGCTGTGCTATAACTGAGGGTGGTGGTGGCATTGATTCCGATGATTCTGGCAGTAAGCGAATAATACTTCTTATCCGACTCTCCTCTACGCTTCCAAGCGCACACTATACCATAGAATAAGTAATAGTACTACGTACAGAAGTTCACTGTTAACAAATCCCCGCGAGGCAAGCCATCACGTGCCTCATCGTGGCCATCTCCTTCTATCACACGCGCATCACTCGCTACAGCACTTTCTATCACATTGAAAGTCATCCTAAGGCTGAACTTTGAGCGGCGCGATGACGTCACGCGAGTGAGTCGCCCCTGACTCTGCACACAATTGTACTACCTATGTATGTGGAATTAGCGTCTCTAAGAGACCTTGTTTACCCATCACTAGATTTTATAAAACAAAGTCGCTTTCTGCCGACTGTCTGTCCCTATGTATGCTTAGATTCTTTTTTTTAAAACTACGCAACAGACTTTCGACTTTTTTAAAATAGACAGAGTGATTAGAGAGGATTGTATATTACACCCGCGCAAAGCCGGGAAAGGTCGCTAGTTTCCAAATATTTCACAGGACTAAATTTATCTCTTGTTGACTCGACCCATATTTTCTTCACTTCAAATCTATATCCAACAACTACTAACGATGCTTGTCTCTTTTCATTTCTGAACACAGTGCACTGTTAGTACCTATTAAAGGCAAGAAAATGATCAGAAAAGTGAACTAAGTCAATTGTCAGTAGAATGATTTATATTTCTCAAAACGGTCGCAGGGCGAGGCATCGACAAAGATACCCAGTCAATAGCCATATATTCAACCACTATTATGCACTATAACTACCTACTACTTTACTCTTGAACTTCCAACTGTACCTGTCGTATCGAATATCAATATTCTCTCCACATGTATGTATTTATCCATCGGTCTACGTCGACCTTTTTCTATAATCATTATTAACTGATAAAATTGAATAAGATTAGACGATACCAAACCTTGACTAATTTCAACCAAGTTGAACCAGCTGCTGTCGACCACTTCAAGGCACAGTCAAGACACTTTAGGTAACTCTATGTATGCCTGAAGGATGCCTGGGGTCCGCTACCTAATCCCAAGATTTGGCGTAGGCACTAGTTTTTACGAAAGCGACTGCCAACTGACCTTCCAACCCCGAGGGGAAACTAGACCTTATTAGGATTAGGCTTTGACAAGTGAGTGGGCAACTCGACAGTTAGAAGTTCTCAAGCCGCCCGAAGGCCTCCAACCTGGCTTAACGACTGCTGCCATAAACAGCAACCGGGATCAACGGCTTAACGTGCCTTCCAAAGCACGGGAGCGCTCAGTTAGTATAACCACTCAAAGCGGTCACCCATCCAAGTCCTGACCGCTGCCCACGTTGCTTAACCTTAGATACCGCAAGCGGTACGCAGGCGCCGCTGGCCACGAGCGCTCGCATCGAAACTTAGTTTATGACTAATAAATAACTTATTCAGATTCCTTCAGCATTGTACGACAGTAAGGAGTTCCAAGTATAATATCATTATCATAATGTTCCAAAGATCATTATTAACAAACGTCCATGGAAACTATATTAGTCAAGTTGAATAACGAATTTATCACCTCGCTGGGATGAAGGAAAACTATTTACTATTATATATAATTATAATAAACCTTCAGAATACAGATGCTTCACGAAAGATACTCGCCGAGGATTCAATAACAACATGTTGGACCAGGTGTTGGACTGACGTAATTTTAATGTCACTCACTGTAATCACTTTTCTAAATTACTCTCTATGCGCCACAAAGTACTTTTCTATGTATGCGCACAATGATTTAACAACACCAGCTATGTTTCTCAAATGACTCGACTAGACTACGAGAAGTGATGTTGTTTTAACATCAAATATCCAGGTGGGATCTATTAGCAATGATACTATGAGGTGTTTTATCCATTACGATATTACAGATAAGCTATTTCTCATCATAGTCATCACCTTTTGGCTCAATCATACTTAGATCAATATCTATACAATGTCTACAACTTGTGAAATTAACCAGTTTCATTGTAATCATAATACTCGTTTAATTTCCAGCTTCTAAGTTGAAACCCATGTCAGAAGACTATTCTTTTTACAAGTAATCTTTCTTTCATATCAATCAATATATGCGACCAGAAAATATATTTCAAAGGCCCATTTCAATTTCTCCCATCTGACACCCCCTGATACGGGATCGCCAGCATATACCATACCACCATACCATACTATACCATACCATATTGACCTACGACCTTCCTTTTATAATGTGTACAGTATGGTATAACACGGGTATTTCCATTCTTGTTCACATCCAACACTATCGCGGTCTATCGAATTGACCTTTTATCCAAGACTCGTGTTAGTAACTAGTTACTGTTCAGGCAGCGTATCAAATACCGCTCAATAAATAACAGTCTACGATAATATCATTAAATACAGTCTATCATATTAACCATTACCACAAGTCTTTCATACCACTTTTATACCGGCAGCCTGTCAAATTGACCCCGTATTACACTGCATGGTATAAATTACCACACGGTCTTTAATATTGATTGATATTATGAAAGTCTCCCATGTCACTTTCATTCTTGTGGCCTCTCATATTGACCCCTCATATGATGAAAGTCCTCATATCACTTTCATTCGTGCGGCCTCTCATATTGACCTCTTATTTTATGAAAGTCATCATATCACTTTCATTCGTGCGGCCTCTCATATTGACCTCTTATTTTATGAAAGTCATCATATCACTTTCATTCGTGCGGCCTCTCATATTGACCTCTTATTTTATGAAAGTCATCATATCACTTTCATTCGTGCGGCCTCTCATATTGACCTCTTATTTTATGAAAGTCTTCCATATCACTTTCATATTCCTATAAATATTTATAGCCATGGTCTATCCTTATTGACCTTTCATATGCCCATAAATATTCATAGCCATGGTCTATCCTTATTGACCTTCCATATTCCTATAAATATTTATAGCCATGGTCTATCCTTATTGACCTTCCATATTCCTATAAATATGTATAGCCATATTCTATCCTTATTGACCTTTCATATTCCTATAAATATTTATAGCCATAGTCTATCCTTATTGACCTTTCATATTCCTATAAATATTTATAGCCATTAGTGTATCCTGATTGACCTTTCATATAAATATTTATAGCCATGGTCTATCCTTATTAACCTTTCATATTCCTATAAATATTTATAGCCATAGTCTATCCTTATTGACCTTTCATATTCCTATAAATATTTATAGCCATAGTCTATCCTTATTGACCTTTCATATTCCTATAAATATTTATAGCCATTAGTGTATCCTGATTGACCTTTCATATAAATATTTATAGCCATGGTCTATCCTTATTAACCTTTCATATTCCTATAAATATTTATAGCCATAGTCTATCCTTATTGACCTTTCATATTCCTATAAATATTTATAGCCATGGTCTATCCTTATTGACCTTTCATATTCCTATAAATATTTATAGCCATAGTCTATCCTTATTGACCTTACATATGCCTACAAATATTTATAGTCATGGTCTATCCTTATTGACCTTTCATATTCCTATAAATATTTATTTATTCAAGTGATCATCAAATTGAATTGCTATTCCAGCTTCATATGTACCAAACATAACCAAGGTATTACTTAATTGACTTGTTATGCCTAGCGATTAGTGGGTACACTATGTACTGATATAAATACTTGTTTACACAGTATGCGTTCAAAATTAATAAGTGCAAGGTGGTACCACGGCAATGAATCAATGAAGAATTTTTTACATCGCACGCATCCCCATTCCCCAACAACTAAGTAGGTACGTCACGAATTAGTTACTTTAGTGATATAATTCAACGTTTAATGACCTTTAATGGAAATTGGTTTCTCATCACTTTTATACACAGTTGAAGGTATTACTCGCTTTTTTATTGAAATTGATGTCTAATCACTTTCATACACAGTTGAAGCAATTCGGTACCAAGCGCATCAATTTGGCACATAAGTAAGCAAGTATAAAGTGTACTATGCATCGAAGTAAACACCCAATGACTCATCGAAAAACTGCTGCACCGACCGGCCGGTCGATGCCAAATCTATAACATAAGTATTGTTACAAATGCGCGAAGACACTAAATCGCGTTATCTGTGCATTAGTTTTCGTGAGATTATTATAACGTAGTCAAGTCATTCACATCACATCTAACTTCGATAATTCTCTTTTATTCGTACACATTTTTTACCTTCTTACTTTCCCTTCCTTTTACGTAAAATTTCCAATCAGGACTTACGTTTTTCCTCGTTCGCCATTGTAAAATACACAGTAACACCAGGTAACCACTCTTTAGACGTCCGCCCGCTATGGCGACTAACAGCTAACTCCCCCCGCTCCTCGCAGTGCGGTATACTACAACAGCTACACGTACATATACATTGCCTGCCATTGTGTCCCAAAGATCATTTAAGCGATAAAAGTAACAAAATCCCAAACATGGCGAACATACCCCAACCTGATGATACTCCAACCAACTTGATCCTGAAGGCGACAACGCCACAGTTGTTTGCGATGGGAAAGATGGAAACGATCGCCAAAACATTTTCCTGGACGCTACAGAAACTAAGGGCGCTGAAAAGAAAAGAGCTACCTTGTTGCTATACCTAAGGTGGATCCTGAACGACAGAAGATTATTTATAATCTGGCCGGAGCTAGCTTACTTATGTGGCTGCTACTAAGAAAAATGACGTGAAACGAAATTTGAATGAAATTTGATCTAGGTATCTAAGTTGTAGATATACGTTCACCATCGGAGCTCAGGTAAAAGATATTGACATTGGGTGATAGGTGATAGTGTTACACTTGACAAAATAATCACTGAGGCCAATACATTGGAAGCGGTAGAACACCAACGAGAAGGATATGGACATAACAAAAATGCAAGCGAGAATAATTCTGAGATAAATAGGAACAGAGCTAAAGAGTGGTTGTGGGCGACGGGCTAGCAACCTATCACTGCAATATTGCAGTTTCTCTATCTTTAAGCTTACAATCCGCATAGCGGACCGGAAGGCGCAGCGTGGGTAGACCCCCCCACAAGGTGGACTGATGACCTGGTAAAGGTCGCGGGAGTCCGCTGGATGCGGGTGGCACAAGACCGGTCATTGTGGCACTCTGGGGAGGCCTATGTCCAGCAGTGGACGTCTTTCGGCTGATATGATGATGATAATGAAGCATACAATTGCTAAAAGTGGCACTGGAACTATATTTAATGTGCTCTGCCTACTCCTTATGGGATTACAGGCGTGAGTTACGTATATGTATGTGAATGCGATTAGGAATCGTTCCATCAAACCGAATGCGAGTAAACTCGGAAACAATAAAAGTGGTAGATGTGGTTATAATGCGCATACCCTGGAAAAAAAAAAGCCCAGGATTGTCTGCCAAAGAGTAAAAAAAAATGTCACGCTTGTGGAAAAGTAGGTAGAGCATTTTAGAGCATTTTTTGGAGAAGGCCGCAAGAGAAAAAACTCGAAAATAAAAAGGAAGAAGGCAGGAAACATAAGAGAAACCGAGAAAATTTAGATGAGAAGAAAGTGAATTCTATTGAGGTTGAAGCGATATACAGCGGGAAATGTTCATTATATTTTCAATGTGAATGACGACGCACAACCGAATGGGTTTTAGGAGGAGTCAAATAAGAGTTATTAATTGATTCTGGTTGTAAACTGATTGTTAAAACGCGCGGTGACGTAGTTTGCTGCGTTACACTAGTAATGACTAAGGGCTAAAGACTTATTTACTGAAGATGACAAAGTATATGTAAAAGAAATGGAAAACAAAATAAGATGTCTGCAAACTTTAAACCTACTCCACATATTGTCGAACGAACAGACGGTGGAGAGGTTCTTGTGCGAAACGAGGAAAGTGGACAAATACTGAGGCGAATTGTCAATTGTCATCCGTCTAAGAAGGGTAGAAGGTGAATGGAAAATAGGCGATGGTGATAAAGCAATTTAATGAAAGTTAACGAGAAGTATCGGAATACCTTAGCAGTAAAATTAATCAGCAGATACATTGTTTATGATAATAACTGGGATTGATATTGATACTTTGATTATTATGATAAGGAAGGGATGTAGTGTTTGTGTCATTGAGCTATGACGTAGTCTCGAGTTCACGGGTAGTGGGGAGTCAGTCACGTGAGAGCCTTGGGCGAGAGCGGACGTGTCGACCCAGCTACTGGTGGCGTACCGAGCCAGATATTACGTCTGTGTCCCTCAGGTAGAGGGAGTACCCTACAGGTAGTACGTTACATATATTAAACAGATCACCAGCACATTTCACGCTCTCTCTCACATTAAAAGGCACTACAAGCTTGAGTAGACGAACCGTATTTACTGTTCCATCTTATTATTATATTGTAACGTGATTTATGCAATAAACCATTTGAACTTTGAACCTGAAGGTTGTATATTTTATCAAGATGCGTCTTGAAAGTGCGACCATAGCTACTGAGGCCGTAGGAAATAATACTTTCCACCAAAGCATTGTAAATGGCTAGCCTAATCCTATACGGTACTCTATTGCGTAGGATGTATATCTTTGCCATGACAGCTCGTAATTTTGCACATACCGAGTCAATGTGAACATCCCAATTGTAGTTTTTGTCAATTATAAGGCCTAAGTATTTTATTTCCGAAACCTGTTCCAATTGACGACATCCACAACGCCTAGAACCAATCGGGCCAGAATGAAAACACTGGTGATCGTGTCCTACAATACTGACCGGTCGTACCGTTCTCGACTGGCTAGAGTGTACGTGTATTAGTTTGGTCTTCCCTGCGTTTAAAACCAGGCCTGCGTCGTGGGACCACATGCAAATTAAGTCGAAATCACTTTGCAGATTTCCCTCAGCCAGACCTATGTCCTTATCTGCAGATATTAGGCACGTATCATCCGCGAATTGATATATACTGCAGTTTTGAATACAGTTCTTCATGTCATTCACGTATCTTGTCTTCGTGTCATTCATGTTCATTTAACGTATTCAAAAAGAAACGGCCGCCGCTTAGGACGCAATAGTAGATTGTTAACAGAGGACTGAAAGCCACCCATTTCAGCCGAGATATTTTGGCCATATAGCCAATAGCTCGAGGCTGAAATGGGTGGTTTCACCCGAGTTAAACACTCTGCTTTTCATTTCGAATACGAGGAAAGTAAAATATTTAAAAATAAATAAATATTTGTGGACAAACTTACCTACACTAAAATCGACCTAGTCCCAAACCAAGCAAAGCTTGTAGGGGAGGCCGGGGCTGGAAGTTCCCGGGGTAAGTTGTTCCGACAGAAATAATTTTGTAAAGAAAAGAGATAGCAATACACGCGCAGTGCGTCTTTCAAGCATCAGGTAACGTCGCAGATTATATATATAATGGTAACGTGCTGCGCTGGCGGCCGTCTTAGTTGCTCCGACGGCGACGGACGAGTGGCGCACCGGGCTATGAAAACACCACGTGAGTAAATTTTTTGGTCTATTTTTGTTTATTATTGACCGATTCATGTCTAACTTTCCTATTTTGTAGTGGACTTAGTGAGGAATCTTATTGTTTGCGTGTTTTTTATTTAAATTGATTTCATTAATTTGCTATCATGACAGTCTTAATATAAAAATGTGATTTGGGGCTACAAGTTCCTTCCTGAAGGGGCTGATTGTTCCCCGGAACAACTTACCCCAATTGACCTGCAGTTTTACAATATTTTTTCTGTTTTTAGGATGCATACCTACAAGCGAAAAAGTGATAGAGGGATCTGTATTGCGTCGAGCTGCAAATGCTATGCTGCTAAAAGAAGGAAGAAAAATAAAACAAATAAGAAAACCAATCAAAGAAGATGAAGCTATTGCAAAGAAGGGAGAGGGGAAAAACAAAAATAATAAAGGAAAAGGTAAAGGCAAGGGGAAAGTTCAAGAAAAAGTTTTTTTATACCACGTCGGTGGCAAACAAGCGTGCAGCCCGCCTGATGGTAAGCGGTCACCGCAGCCTATGGACGCTTGCAACCCCAAGGGAGTCACACGCGCGTTGCCGACCCTTTTAAAAATGTATACACTCCTTTCTTGAAGACCCCCATATTGTAGTCCCTCGGGAAAACCTCGGCAGGGAGCTCATTCCACAACCGGAGCGTGCGAGGGAGGAAATTCCTCTTAAACCGTACCGTACGCGACCATTTAGGTTCTAAGGTGTTTGGATGAATGCCCTGCCGACGGCGAGCGGTGCGATGGTAGAAAGCGGCCGTGGGCATCATGTCGAACAGTTCTTCGGAGCACAACCCATTATACAAGCGATAGAACACGCACAAGGAGGCGAAGTTTCTCCTTAAACTTAACGGTTCAATATCCCTTGTGAGTTTGGGATCGTCTACAATCCGCACAGCACGTCTCTGAAGAGAGTCAAAAGGCCCAAGCTGGTATCCAGGTGCTCCCGCCCAGAGGTGACAGCAATACTCCATGTGGGGACGGACTTGTGACTTATATAGTAGAAGTCTCTGTCCCGGGGTGAAGTACCGCTTCGCTCTATTGAGCACACCTAACTTTTTGGTTGCCAACTTGGCTTTGCCTTTGCCTGCAAGCTAAACGCAAAGTATTACAAGAAAGTGAGAGTGATAGTGCTGAGGACCTGGATTAGTACTGCTTTATTTGTTGTATTCCTATTCAAATTCTCTTCCAGGCAAACAATGGATAGAATGTAGCATGTGTAAAAATTGGGCACATATTAAATGTATGAATGAATGAATATTTTATTGGGTAGCATTTAACGAACCACCAAATTAGTTGCCGAATGATGCTCTAAAAAATTACATTGATTACCAAAAATACTAGATTCGCACCAAATTTTCAACTCCTTTTAAATATAAAGTGCAACTTAAAGAAGTAACATGTCGATAACCTATTAAATTAAATTGTTACCAAATAAATTAATCACTACCCAAAAATACTTAATGATCACCTAATTTCAAACACCAAATTTCATATAATTTACATCCAAATATTACAGGGCTCGTAATCCTATTAAAATTATTTACACCCAAATAATTCTTTCGATACCCAGAAATACTACATGATCACCAAATTTCACGCGGCAATTGTTTTTTAACGCCGGACGCGCAAAGCAGTTCCAATCTAGTCTAACCTCATTGCTAGCACACTGATGCGGTTTTCCATACGGTCCGTCTCGCTCGCACGTCGCACCGCGTGCGAGCAAGACAGCGCTAAATCATTTTATTTTATAGAAGCTTCAAAATTTCTGTAACTTTAATGAGACACGTACATAACATAATTTAATTTAATATATTTTCAAGTTCAGTGCTTTCCTTACTGGTCGCATACAGCTATTTGTTCTCAGATGTTTTTGCCTCTACTCTATTCGCTGATAATCGTCAATTTGCCTAGGTAGTAGTATTTTTCTATGACATCTATTTTTATTTCAAACTAGTGGACATTGGAACAGTATTGACGGATCTCCGCTGGCGCGGAGCTCCTATTTTGAGTTGTTTTGGCCCTTCGGGCCGATGCAAAACTAACATAACCTAAACCTACCTATACCTATTTCTACCTATTAACTTCCTTTAATTTTTCCATTAAAGTCTATCTAAATTAATAAACTAAACTCATTTGAGGACCTTTATCCATTTTCATAACAAACTAACAATTTAATAAATCAACAAAACTCATTTTCAAATAAAAGTTTTCAATCAAACGCGCTCACGTCAACGCATTAAAAAATTAATAATAAAACTTCTTGCAGTTTGTAAACCATCAGCAATAGGTAGTTAGAATGAAACAGCAATAGGTACCTTTCACTCTAACGACATATCAATAGGTTTTATGCTTCAAACAATTCTTCGTATTTGATTGAGTGAGATAGCAGTATACGTGTTATTATTTCACACAGCCACATTGCGCGTTGCTTTTTAAATTAATTAAGAATTTTACTTTCTAATTTATAACATTTTGGAAATGACTAAAATATTTATAGTGCTAAAAACAATTAATTTGTAACTGTTTACTAAAATGTAGCATGCGATGTGTATAATATTTGGATGCAATTCTAATGAAAAAAGGTGCATGAGATTAGGTGGTAGTTTAGTGTTTTTGGTGGTACTTGACAATTTTTTTGATGCGATTATAAATTTATAAGAACGCAATAAGTAAAATAGGTGCAAGTTCTGCAAAAATAGGTCGAATTTTTTTGGTGACTCGGAATTGCTGATCGATAAATTTTTTTGAGTGTTCAACCTTATTTTAGGGTTCGAAAATTTCATCATCATCATTAAGAGGGCCTTGCCCTCTGTCGTTGCAGCACCCTCCAGTCCCCTCTATTCTGGGCCTTCGTCTTCACTTCTTGGTATGTGTGGCTACAGCACCATTCTTTCATCTGTGCCATATATGGTATTCTGGGCCTTCCTCTCCCTCTTGTTCCCTCTATCTTTCCTTCCAGGATGGTAACGTTTAACCCTTCGTGTCTAAGTATGTGGCCGATGCATTTAGCTCTGCGTTTTTCTATGGCGGATATTATCTGTCTTTTTTCCTTTGCTCTTTCCAGCACTTCTTCATTGGTACACCTTTCTGTCCAGCTGATCCTAAGCATCCTACGCCAGCACCACATTTCAAAGGCTTCCAATCGCTGTCGGTCTTGGGTTGTGATGTTCCAGCTTTCACATCCATAAAGAGCTGTACTCCAGATGTAGGTTTTTACTAAATTTTTTCTTATGTTTATATTAATTTTGCTATTATACACGTGCCTATTTGTAGTGAATGCCCTCTTGGCTATTGCTATTCTTGTCTTTATCTCCCTTTCGCTTCTGCCTTGTTCGTCTATAATACTTCCTAAATATGTGAATGACTTTACTTGCTCTAATTGTACTGAGTTAAGCGTGATGTTAATTTTGGGAGACTGTGTTTTATAGGTTACCATGACTTTGGTCTTCTTTACGTTTATTTTAAGGTTGTATTTACTGAAAATTTCATCTACTTTTTGCATGTTGGACTGGAGTGCCTCTTCTGATTCTGCAACCAGAGCAATGTCATCAGCGAATCTGATCCAGTGTACGTGGTTTCCATTGAAGCTTATTCCCTGAGTGCACTCTCTGATTTCCCGCATGGCTTCCTCTATATATAGATTGAATAACAATGGAGACAGACTGCAACCTTGTCTAACCCCTTTCTTTATTTTCGCGGTTTTTGTTACGTCATCCATTGTCACTTCTGTCTGTTGGTTTTTGTACATTTCCAAGATTATTCTTCTGTCTTTCCAGTCTATATTTTTACGTTTCAGAAGGTCGAAGAGTTGGTTCCATTCGACATTGTCGAATGCCTTTTCCAGGTCCACGAAGCTGATGTATGTGTTTTTATTCAGATCAAGGCGCCTTTCGATAATGTTACGAATCGCTAGGATAGCTTCTCGGGTTCCTTTGTTTTTTCTAAAACCGTACTGGTCGTCACTAAGGTTTTCTTCAACTTTTGGGTATAGCCGGGTTTGTATGATTTTGAGAAGAATCTTGGAAGCGTGTGACAATAGGCTTATTGTTCGGTAGTTTCCGCATTCTACTGCGTTGCCTTTCTTAGGAATAGTAATGATTTTACTGGTGGAGAACTCTTCTGGCACTTGCCCTGTGTTATAAATGTGTGTTATTAGGTCGTATAGCTGTTTTTTAGTTTTAGGACCGCAGCATTTCAGTAGTTCCGCCGGCAAATTGTCTTTGCCTGGTGCTTTTTTCTCTGCCAGTGTCTCAAGGGCATTCTCAAATTCTCTCCATAGTATGTCTGGACCTTTGCTATCTTCTGGGATTTCGAGTTCTTCTTCCAGTGTACCCTCTTTAATAGTATCTCCTTCGTACAGCCCCTCTATGTATTCAACCCATCTATCTACTACCTCTTTGCTTTCATATAAGAGTTTGCCTTCTCTATTTTTTATGATCTTACTCTTCGTTTTCTTTTTATCTTGCAGTTTCCTGACTACCTTATATCCCTTCTCTAGTAAACCTCTGTTCATGCAGAAATCGATCTTATTGCACTGTGCGTCTAACCAGTTTTCTTTGTGTTGGATACCCAGGGTTTGGATTCTGTTTTTATACTTCTTATACAGTCTTTGTCCTTCTTCAGTCTTATTGTCTCTGTATTTATTTCGTAAGAGTATTAGATCCAGAATTTCCTGGGTAATCCAATTTTTTCTCGGTGCTCTTTTCGTCTTACCAAGTACAGAAGATGCTGAACCTTCCACGGTTTGCGTAATACTTTTCCACTTTCCTTCCGAAGTCTCCCCTGGTGTTAACTGTTCGTCGGTTACCCTATCCGTTGTTTCTTCGTATTGTTTCCTGTACTCTGGGTTTTTAAGTCTTTGCACATTGATGTTGTTTAATCTTCTGACCTTACTTTTCGGGGGTTTTTCCCACTCCAGTTCACATTTTGCCAATACCAGGTTGTGGTCACTATCGATGTTCGGGCCTGGGTACGCGTGACAGGAGCGTATGTTCCTTTTATTGTTTGCTCTAGATATTATGTAGTCTATTTGGTACCTCGCCAGGTCTCCCGGCATCTTCCACGTATATATTCTTCTCTTCGGCATTTCAAACATGGTGTTGGTTATGTAAAGATCATATTGTTTGCAGAAACTAATCAGCCTCTCCCCTCTTACGTTTTTGTTGCCTAAGCCCCATTTTCCCACGATGTCTTCCTCCTTAGTATCTCCTACCACTGCGTTGAAATCTCCCATAATGTACAAGTTGTCTTCGGGTTTCAGTGACCGCATTAGTTCGTCTAACTGTTCGTACATTTCTTCGATTTCTTCTTCTTTATGTGCTGAGGTAGGCATATACACTTGGATGAGTATCGTTGTTGGTTTGGTGTCTAGTACTACCATTAGTAATCTGTCACTTACGTGAAGGGTATTCATTACTTTTCTGCCTGCGTTTTTGTTTAGCACAATGGCTACTCCGTTCTGTCCTTGTTTTTGTCCACTAAAAATGATTCTGTAATCACCATACCAATAATCCCCATTACCTTCCCATCTATGTTCGCAAATTCCCAAAATATCTATCTGGTTAGTGTCTAATATATGTAGGAGTTCTTCCAATCGTCCTGGTTTGAGAAGCGATCTTACGTTCCACGTCCCTATTTTGCAAGGGTTTCGTATGTTGACGACAGAGGCAGCCTTGCGTCTGGCTCTGACATTCGCCTCTGATCGCATTGGTTCGGAAGGATTTTGCCCGCTGACGACCGGTGCAGCCTTCCCACTACACCTGCCGGACTCAGGTCCTATATGAGGCCGTCTGTCTAAACGTTTTCTATTGGATTCGTACATTTCATGCTGCTTTTTTTGGGGAATATGAATGTGGTAGTTCCCCCTTGCTTTCCACATTGCAGTACCTCAGCCATTCCGTTGTTGCAACTCCGCCTGAGGGTTGTCTGATCAGAGGCCCTTTCGGAGGTGTTCTCCTCATCGGCCCTCTGCCAGTACTGTCACTACTGCTACCTAGTGACAGGGGTATGCTTATTTGATGGCGGCAATGATCGCCATGTCGTAGGGTTGTCTTTGGACTATTGTAGCATTTTCTAGGTGAGCCTATCCCACTAGACTCCCCACTACGTCCTGATATCCCTACCTACTAGTACGTTACATATATTAAACAGATCACCAGCACATTTCACGCTCTCTCTCACATTAAAAGGCACTACAAGCTTGAGTAGACGAACCGTATTTACTGTTCCATCTTATTATTATATTGTAACGTGATTTATGCAATAAACCATTTGAACTTTGAACCTGAAGGTTGTATATTTTATCAAGATGCGTCTTGAAAGTGCGACCATAGCTACTGAGGCCGTAGGAAATAATACTTTCCACCAAAGCATTGTAAATGGCTAGCCTAATCCTATACGGTACTCTATTGACACGTACATAACATAATTTAATTTAATATATTTTCAAGTTCAGTGCTTTCCTTACTGGTCGCATACAGCTATTTGTTCTCAGATGTTTTTGCCTCTACTCTATTCGCTGATAATCGTCAATTTGCCTAGGTAGTAGTATTTTTCTATGACATCTATTTTTATTTCAAACTAGTGGACATTGGAACAGTATTGACGGATCTCCGCTGGCGCGGAGCTCCTATTTTGAGTTGTTTTGGCCCTTCGGGCCGATGCAAAACTAACATAACCTAAACCTACCTATACCTATTTCTACCTATTAACTTCCTTTAATTTTTCCATTAAAGTCTATCTAAATTAATAAACTAAACTCATTTGAGGACCTTTATCCATTTTCATAACAAACTAACAATTTAATAAATCAACAAAACTCATTTTCAAATAAAAGTTTTCAATCAAACGCGCTCACGTCAACGCATTAAAAAATTAATAATAAAACTTCTTGCAGTTTGTAAACCATCAGCAATAGGTAGTTAGAATGAAACAGCAATAGGTACCTTTCACTCTAACGACATATCAATAGGTTTTATGCTTCAAACAATTCTTCGTATTTGATTGAGTGAGATAGCAGTATACGTGTTATTATTTCACACAGCCACATTGCGCGTTGCTTTTTAAATTAATTAAGAATTTTACTTTCTAATTTATAACATTTTGGAAATGACTAAAATATTTATAGTGCTAAAAACAATTAATTTGTAACTGTTTACTAAAATGTAGCATGCGATGTGTATAATATTTGGATGCAATTCTAATGAAAAAAGGTGCATGAGATTAGGTGGTAGTTTAGTGTTTTTGGTGGTACTTGACAATTTTTTTGATGCGATTATAAATTTATAAGAACGCAATAAGTAAAATAGGTGCAAGTTCTGCAAAAATAGGTCGAATTTTTTTGGTGACTCGGAATTGCTGATCGATAAATTTTTTTGAGTGTTCAACCTTATTTTAGGGTTCGAAAATTTGATGATATCAAAAGTTATTTAGGTGATCATTTTATTTGTTCCCTATTTTATTTGTCAATAGTGGGTTTACAAACAGGTCTTAATGTAGCAGGTATAAATGAAGGCAATACTGCTATGGTTGACGAAATATAAGCTGCACCGATTCGCCATACAAGTTGTTCGAGGAATCGGTGCAGCTTATATTTCGTCAACTATATGCTTAAAATCATTTCAGTTGAACGAATTGCTCCAAAGCAATTCCTTCAAAAAGCTACTTTACCAGTTGAAATTCTTTGTGTTGAACGTATTTCTATTAAAATGTTATTGGATTTTGAACCTTATTGTTTGAACGGTAAAGTATATTTTTCAAGGAATTGCTTTGGTGCAATTCGTTCATCAAAAATAATTTCAAGTTATATACTTGTGTGTATTGTGAGTCAGGTGAAGAAATGAGTGATGAATAAGCATGAACGTGTTTATTTTTTGTATCCTAAAGTTTAAATAAGCAAATAGGAAGATTTATAAGCTAAGAGATCTCAGTTTTAGTTTTCCATTACAAGAAAAGTTTATTATGGTAGTAACCAGTAATGTTTTATTGTTAATTTTTTTAGTTTATAGCATGGCATAAATACACAATAAATGAAACTTTAAAAATGATTGTTTTAATTAAAAGAAACCTATGTTATTTTTATATTTTATTTCTATTATACCAGTGGAACAATTTGCCCCACACATGGAACAACTCGCCCCAAAGTGGGGCTGAATGTTCCTCACCGAAATTTTGAAAAGAATTGCGTGTAAAAAAAAACTATTGAGATATTGGCAAAAATTACTATACTATCACAAAGACCGATAAAGATCTTATAATAGTTCCAAATATTAAAGATGTAACCTTTCATTTTCATTACGAAATTCCACGTTATTTGAAAATCGGAACTTCCAGCCCCGGCCTCCCCTACTAACGCAACGATAAACATACATGGTTAAATGCATACTTGAATACATAGAAAACACCCACAACAATTATACGTGTTCATCACACAAATAAATGCCCTGACCGGGAATCGAACCCGGGACCTCCAGCTTCGTAGACAAAAAAAAAAACAAATGAAAAGATACTCCACAACCATACGATGAGTAGTCACTTTATTTCCTCGATATACATATAAAGTTACAGGGTTCACACCCAATGATATCGTTCTACGACAAACATACCGAAATAACTATGACAAACTATACTTAATAACATATTAAGCTGGATCTCTGCTTATTACAAGCGCTCGTTAACGAATCAACCGCCTCTGTCCAGGCATCGGCTTTTTGATCTCGTTTCCCCACCCAAGAATAACGTGCTTACCCTCATTTTGTACAATTATCTACCCTCTATTTTACAAAATCATGACATTCGGCCATCCGACAACGTGCTGGCTCCGGCGCACGTATTCTAACAGTAGCTATTAATACTGTTCTAAAATATCTAATTTCAAACCATGAACGCCGTATTTACCTTTTCTGCTGAAAAATTGCGATATTTATTAGTTTGATCTTAAATAACATTCTATTAAAATTGAAAACCAATTAAAATATCGAAAATTAATGAAAATATAAAATCAGGAAGACCATAAACACCGCAATATTTTCAATTATGACTACACTTCATCATTTTTTAGGGTTCCGTAGTAAACAAGGAACCCTTATAGTTCCGCCATGTCCGTCCGTCCGTCCGTCCGTCCGTCCGTCCGTCCGTCCGTCCGACCCCCGTTTTTCTCAGTAACCGTTAGTACTAGAAAGCTGTAATTTGGCATGAGTATACATATCAATGACGCCGACAAAACGGTAGAATAAAATCTTTAAAAAAAATTTTTTTAGGGTACCTCCCCTACATGTAAGGTGGTGGTGAAATTTTTTTTCTGCCAAACCCCATCGTGTGGGGTATCGTTGGATAGCTCTTTTAAAAATATTATTAGGTTTCTAAAAGCATTTTTTGATTAAAGAATTGGTTAGCTTGATATTAAGCTTTGAAGTGATAATTTTAGCTATGGTCAAGTGTCCCCCCCCCCTGCCAGCTAAACGGTGGCTACTAGGCATGTGAAAAAAATCATGGTAGTAGTATATACGATGAATTTAAAAGGAAAACTATCACAGCTAAGTAGACATTACTAGTTAACGAGTAATTGTCGAACTTCAGAAATGTACTTTGCAAAAGCAAACTTTCGTACAATTTCCATTGATACCTTAGATAATGTTGTTAATTCTGTCAAAAACAGTAAATATAAGTTTGCGAACTTTTAAGTCCATATAATGTAACGGGTAGACGATTACGGAACCCTACCTTGCGCGTGGCCCGACACGCACTTGGCCGGTTTTTATACCTAAATTTAAATCATGTAATTTATCAAGACATGGTTGTGTGCAATACCTAACCACGTGTGGATAATCTGAATGAATCTCGACAATGTTAAAATATGAACTTTCAGTCTAGCAGTCAACTCACATAATTATTATTTGCTAATACATGGAAATAATTTCTAATGGAACATATTAGTATCAGTTTCAGAAAATGCCAGCTTGCCGGTAACGCAAAAAGGCCCTTGTTCCCTGGGTTGATGTTGATATATTCTAATATACCGCTCACTACTGCATTTCTGTCATTTGCCTGCTGTTACCAATGTCACTTCGAACAGCACACTCGTTCTGCCATCTACACGTCATCTCCTATTATTGGTAACGTTTATTCAGGCAATGAGCAAGGCAGTCAAATCTGCAGTGGAGTCAGGTCGGCAGCACACTCGCTCCGACAGCTGGCCAAATTATCGACCATCATTGGATTCGGACAGCACGCTCGCTCTGGCACTGTAAATACTCTCGTTGTTACTGAAAACTCAAACCAACCAATTAATAACATCATCAGTATCATGACATTTGGCATGTCCCCTCTTTATTTTTTACAAAAAGAATGCGAATGATGACGTAATAATATTATATTGTACACTCATTGTGGCATTTTCATTTTAAAGAAAATATTAATTCCTATAAATTTAGGTTATGCTACAAACGAGTGGAATACAATTTGCAATGATGTTATTCTACGAGTATAACAACGTATTACCAAGGAATTAAGAACGTCAATAGATAATTGGGTTCAGGATCATAGAAATCTCTAAAAGGACACGGTAATAATTAGAAATTAACGACCTCTAGTTAAAATCAAGTAAGTATAAAAACCACAGTATTATTCGATTAAGCGATATTAGTTTATATTATTAGAGTGCCTTTAATTCCTTATCTGACACGGTGCTTTCATTATGGGATGTTTACTTGTTAAACTACTTGTCACTCGTTCCTGTAGTATAAATCTTCTATATACTTACTTTACGCACCTTGCTCTACCAACTATGGCTATGACTGAATCACATAAATAAATCAATATTGAACTGTAACTCGTATCCTTTGATACTCGGCTCTTTTCATGATTATATTCTGTGTTCCCGATCTTAAACGACATGTACCGTTTTGCATTCTTATCTAGTAGGTACCTATATATAATATAATTATATATTTTGACCAATTATTGCCGATGTCAACATGCAATAATATATATAACTATATGGCTTAAATATATATATTTTTTAATATATCTTAATGATTTTATTCCCAAAAATGTCGTCAATAAAATATATGTCTAAACTAGACTCTGGGCGTCCCTACAGCAAGTCGCATCACGAACCATTAAAATCTTTACTCAAACGAAACTAGACTTTAAATTAAGGGGAGGTATCCCCAGCGCAAATGTCCCGCTCTAACACGCGTGAGTTTACAATTAACCATCCCGCTCTCTACGCAAGCTCTGCGCGCAGTTTTGTAAATATTTAGCTATAGTGATTAAGCCAATCATTTTATCAAAGCAAACCCTGCGAATTTGTCTATAACTATTTACGATCTGTAATTAAGTACAAAAATTAAATGTTAAATATCAGTAATATACGTATAGCCCTAGTATTGAAAATACATTCCAAAAAGGGGTAACTTCACGATTTTTTTCTATCGAGTGAAATTCATGAGGTCATGTAACTGACTGCGATTTTGACTAGACAAGATCCTTATGTAACACATATATTTTTTTTAGATTTTAAGACACTATATTATATGCCTCAGATCGTTTTTAAAAACTCAAAAGTGGTAATACACGGCCTTAACGTAAATAATTTACTTGATCGAATTTAAACTTCTGACTTGTGATAGCATTCATTTACTAGTAATGAAAGGCTAAAACTCTATATGTATCCAATTCCGTTAAATGGTCACCTACTTTACTATCTTGAGTCTTTATTTAAAATATACGTGAAGAACCGTATTTATAACCTTATGGGTGCATCGAAAGGGGTTTCGATGCACACCATTTGTGTGGGAGGCCGAGTCCTTAGTAAGCGCCATCTTAGCTCATACGACCTCCCAAGGTTGCGTGTTCAAATTATCCTTTCTTCGAGCCAAATTAAAATGCTGAGTACAAATAGATAGGTGTATTAGGTTAACACAACAGAATCACAAGAATTGTAATTATAAAGCAAAGGGCTTCTAAGCTGTCCAGGAATATTAAACTAATTGACAGTACATTTTTGTCTGTGACAGAACATTCTTTTTACCTGCCTAGCCAGCCTGGTGCAACAAGGTTGGTTGCCACAACCTCTTATGCATAATTGTCTATCAGACAGCTTATAGGTACGTTCAAATTAAATCACCTGAATGCGTATAAAACGGAGGTTGGCGTTATCAAGATATTAATTGTTAATTTGTCGGAACTCACTAGCACCTCACTAGGGCATGCAACAGGGATCCCGGGATCCCGAAATCCCGGTAATACCGACATGATTTTTTCGGTATTTCAATACCGGTATTCCAAGGACTAATACCGAAATACCGAAATACCGGAATTCAGTTATTTTTGTTCTTTTAAAATTCATAAAATTTAAACACGTAGTTTATTTTCGATAAAATGAACAATCGCAGTTAATATCGAGTGAAATTACTTGTTTAATATTGTATTTCGCCATTTTAAGGCTATTTGTAGTGTTAGTTCGACATGGATCGAATGCTCATCAGGCGGCTGCAGTGCGTCGGGCTATCCACCCGTACGTACCAAATACCTCCCGTGGACCTGCCCTTCCTTCTTGTCGAAGTTGATGACAGCTCGTGCCGCAGAGCAACCAGCGGGTCTGCCCGTGACCCGCTGCAGTTACGACTCGCTCGTCGAACCTGCTGCTTGATTTGCCCTGAGCTCCGAAACTGTCGATGTTTACAGGTCCACTTTTGTTTCTAAATTTTCACTTGATAGCGTCCGCTGTTTTCATCAGTTCACCTGCTCTTCTTCCGTTCAAAACAGAAGATATGGCTGCTGCTACCGGGCGCCCCTACGGAACCGCTCGCGGATCCGTTTGCAGACCAGCTCCGTTAGCTGGTCTGGCAAGATGATAATTGTCCCGAGCAGCGAGACCATAAGTTTGATTTCAGGTAAACTTAATGGTTTCTTTTGCTGGAATCCCGTTCGAAGGACCATGTTCGGCCTCTGTTGACTTTCCTTAGGCCTTTAAGTATTGAGTTTCCGTTATAATGAATGAAATCACATTTTTCCTTGCAAATCGAGTGTATTAATCAAGACATATTTTTTCCAGTGACATCCGTCATTACAATTTTCTGTTCTATAAATTTCGTTTGACAATAGCTATTCAAATATTGACTGAAGAAAAGTTTAAATTATATAAAAAGGTTAGACGAAAGCACGTCGTACAATGGTTAGGCGGATGTTTTTGAAGTTATGGTGATATGTGGGTGTAAATTAAGCGATTCCCTACTTTATTTTGCTTTAATTAGTAGGCACTTAAAATATTTTAGGTTTATTTTTGCTGTGATTAATTCAATTATGTGCATTGCTGCTGCCAAATAACTATTTTAATTTAATTGGAAGTAAGATTGTTGGCGAATTAAACGAATTATCAAAAAAACAAAGATTTTTAATGAAAAATCCCCAAAAAACACCAAAATACCGAAACATCGGTATTAATACCGAAATCCCGGGATTGAGATTTGAATACCGAAACTCAATCCCGGTATTGAGTATGGTCCGGTATTGCATGCTCTACACCTCACCACACAATTTTGGTGCAGTTCTGACTGCTGACAACTAACCACTATTTTAGTTTTACTTCTTACTTTGTGTAGCGGATGACAGCCCTCTTGCCATATTCAGAGGTAATAAGTGATCCTAACATAATTATCACGTTCTTTTAATATATCGACGTGAGATACCTACTCACTCGCTTTGACACTACAAAGCTCCATACTACAATTAGGCATTTGATTATTTCTTAAAAATAAATCAAAAGGTGCTTTTAATTTAGCATCACTTTTTGTTTATATTGAATTGAAATAATCGGAAACTTAATCTTGCCATTAAAATTCATCGTAGTCTTGTTATCAAAGACATAAAGTAAAATTTCATTTGTCTTGCGGACACCGTTCTTTTGAATCTATTATATACATCTTAAGCTTGGTGTACTTATTTAACCAATAATGTAATAGCAAATGTAATCTAAATAAAGCAAAATGAAACGAAAGTATTAAGTGGGCAGTAATACAAGGGGAACACATATTCTCTATTTTATATTAGGTACTGGCCCTCTGTGCACTACCTAGTAACCCAGTAAAGTTAGGATTCAGCGAGATAATATCAATTCATAGCTCCTGAGCGCACCCCCTCATTGCGTTTAACCCTCTATCCGGAAGTAAAAATACTAACATAATTTATGGAGCAATCAATGATTGTTGTAAGTAGTCAGAGGTTAACCAAGATAAGGATAAAGTCACGACTATTTTCTCTTGACTGGCGTACTTATTGCTTGATTATGTCTACGTAACTACCAAAACCATGATGCATCGGTTTCATAGAAAATCCGTGACTATACATATAAACTACTTTCAGATTCCTGTTGGTATCTCCCATATTAGTGGAAACAAAATGTTTGGGTGCAGCATTTTCCAAACTACGGGACATGAACCATTGGTGGGTTGCAAATTAATATCATATCGGGCCCAAGAAATTTGGACAATCCTGTATTCTCACTTAATTATTCACTGGCACTCAGATGTTGCGACCCAAATTTAGTTTTTTTTTTTAATGTATGTCTCGATCTATTCAACATTGGGAACCACTGGACTGGAGTTTATGCTTCACGAAACCAAGTATTCCAAATAATAATTTTGAGAACTGGATGTTTTCAAGAGAACTATAAATTAAAATTGGTATTTACTTGCAAAACATCTTACACGTCAACATACTCCATAAAGTAAACTCTATTTGTGGGGTACGCAAATGTATCGGCAAGGCAAGATATCTACACGTACCTTACCGTACCTACCGTAAGTCTAACCGTTAGACTACCTAACACATTATGTACCTAGGTGTCAAATAAAATTTTCAAAGAAACATTAATTGTCGTTGTCAATGTGCAAACATGTCTATATTTATCAGTATGGCATCATGTATAACTTATGATTTCCCAAAAGTAATGTAGGTACTACGTAAACTTATAAAATAACGTTAAAGACATTTAAACATGATATCAGTCAAATCGACAAACGCATGTTTCGTTTGTCAAAATATGTTCATATAACAAATTCGATTCGAACCTCTTTCAACAATTATTATCCTTCAGTTTCGATTCTGTCTCAGAATGCAACACTCACTTAAAATTCAACTAACAGCTGCACAGTGGAACTTACTTATTTCTGCTAATGATCCTACAACATGCCATGCTAAAACTTCATAGGACTAACTACATATAGGCACAAATATGTTCCAAATGTAGTTAATTAAAATACATAATCTGCCAAAAGTAGAAAAACATGCCACTCGTGGAATGTTTTACTCGTACAGAAGAAACACGTAGTATCAATAATAAGGAATAATAATGTACCTACTATCTAATTCTTCTTTACTATCAAAATTATATAAAAAGAAGAAGTAGATTCGCAATTCACATGTCCCGGTGGTTCAGTAAAATGTCCTGCTCGATAGTCAACTTTACGTGTAAATAACTAGCATAAATACGTAATGTAATAACATTATTCAGACTTGATTCTCATAATAATTTGAAACATTAATTAAAATTGTCATTGTTGCGAGAGATTCTTACTAGAACGAGGAACGAATTACCACGTGTCATAATATTCATGGGGTTGGTATTATTAGACGAATTGGTACGTCAATATACAGCTTTATTTATATTATATGAAATGTATATTCGTCTATACACTTGTTTGGCTCGTTATAAGAGTACAGTTAACCAGAACACAAAACACACGATATAGGTACGTGTCTTGGGTCTGGTTAAAACCTTCTATACGAGGAAGATTCATACAAAGATTCAAAACTTCTAATACTCATCATCTCATATAAGAGTATCACCAGCGTTAACACCTGGCCCGAAGTAGGCAACTTCAACCTCGATGAAATCCGACGTTTAAATTACTCTAATTTCAGCTGCAAGTTAATAACCATCAAGTCAATTAAATTTACGTGTCGTCTGTCTTATAACAGGTTCGTATATTTTTCTTGGCTTGATTTACGGGGTATACGTAAATTTTGTCAATAAGACAAAAATGTTTCATTCATACTAAAATAATCACTCATAGAATACTAACACATTAATCACTTTTGACTATATATAGTTCCATCATTTCCATGATGTGACATACTTTGCCTTAACGTCGGTCACAGCACACTGGGCATCGTTATCAGCATTGTAGAATTAAGTGTATCTCATTATTAACACAATAAAAGGTGTCATTCATACTAAAACAATCGCTCATAAATGCTAACACCTTAGTCATTATTGATCATGTGGTAATCGGATATACTCAATTTTCACGATGTGACAAACTTTGGCTCAACATAAGTCATAGCACCCTTGGGCTGCTTCATACTGGTACGTTTAATCAACATGTTTGGACTTCGTTCGTATACTGGGTCTGCGCAGCCTACAGTGCTGCATGATGCATAACATTACACTTGGGCTGCACTGCACACAAGGCTCCCTATATTAGGCACACTTAGCCTGTACAGCAAATAGGGCTACTTAAACTGGACAAGTTGGTGTCAACTTGTGGCCTACATGGCCTACAAAGCACACAGGGCTGACTGTACGAGGCCCACTTGGCCTTCAGAACACACAAGGCTCTATACTAGGATTACTAGGCACACTTGGCCCACAGTGTACAGGGCTGCTTTTATTCGGCTCACATGGCATACACAACACATATGGCTGTTTGTACTGGGCGCACCTAGCCTGCAAGGCACACAAGGTTGCTTGTATTTGGCACACATGGCCTGCACAGCACACGTGTCTGCTTGTTCTTGGCACACTTGGCCTGGCTCACATGGCTGCCTGTACTGGGCACACTTGGCCTGCACAGCACACATGACTGCTTGTTCTTGGCACACTTGGACTGCACAGCTCACATGGCTGCCTGTACTAGGCACACTTGGCCTGCTCAGCACACATGGCTGTTTGTTCTTGGCACACTTGGCCTGCACAGCTCACATGGCTGCCTGTACTAGGCACACTAGCCTGCTCACCACACATAGCTGATTGTTCTAGGCACACTTGGCCTGCACAGCTCACATGGATGCTCGTACTAGGCACACTTGGCCTGCACAGCTCACATGGCTGCCTGTACTAGGCACACTAGCCTGCTCACCACACATAGCTGATTGTTCTAGGCACACTTGGCCTGCACAGCTCACATGGATGCTCGTACTAGGCACACTTGGCCTGCACAGCTCACATGGCTGCCTGTACTACGCACACTTGGCCTGCACAGCTCACATGGCTGCCTGTACTAGGCACACTTGGCCTGTTCAGCACACATGACTGTTTGTTCTTGGCACACTTGGCCCGCACAGCTCACATAGCTGCCTGTACTTGGCACACTGGCCTGCTCAGCACACATAGCCGATTGTTCTAGGCACACTTGGCCTGCACAGCTCACATGGCTACTTGTACTGGGCACATCTAACCTACACAGCACACATGGCTGCACATAACACTGGGTCTCAACACAACACAACACATGTTAGGAATTTGTACATAAAAATCTTTGAATCACTGATATCTGGAATAAATTATTATTATTAAGTATAGACTGGGCACACTTGGCCCATACGGCAATTTATGCTACATTGACTGAAACTAGTTTTATCAAATACAAATGCGTTTATTTATCTCTTTAAATTACATTGGTGTATCGGTTAGTAATACCTTATATCATTACATAGAAGCGAGTCAAACGGCTTGTATTTTACAGGAACCAATTAATCATTCACTCAATCAATTAACTGAAAACTGATCTGGTTAAAGTTCCCGCATTTATTCAAATATCAATTCTTTTCTTTAAAAAAAACATGATGTTGAGATTACTCATAGTGTGATTAAACAAAACATTGGTATTTTGAATACACATGGTTGAACAATCAGGCATACTTAGCCTGCCCAACACACATGGTTGGCATATTACGTGACTAAATCAGGCACACTTAGCCCGTTCAGCACACACGGGTGTAAGGACCAATCAGGTGCACTGGGTATATTTCAAACTCATGGTTTGAAGTCAACAAAAAAAAAAAAGTTCTCATACTAAGTATTCATCCTATTATTACTCCATATTAATACAATCATTATTACTCCATCAAGAAATCCAGAAATCCTATGCTCACTCGCTAGTGGTAACTGGATATTCAATTCAATTCGATAATTTATTCATAATTTCACAAAATAACTTTTACATGATATTGTCGGTCTTTTAATCCGCGCGCGCACGGATCAACTTGTGAATTTCGAATAAGTAAAATCGCTTTGTCGAGATAAATGATTATTTGGGACTCAATATAACTTGTGGTTCTAAAAAAAAAGACCATATGACTTTAGGTAAATACTCTTCTCAATCCATTGTAATCGAAATGCCATTAGAAAAATACTAGATACCATCTATCCGTTTCCATACTAGATAGCAACTGATACCATCTTCGAAAATAATTACTGTAGGATTCATTTCAATTTATCATGTATTTAATAAAACAACGTCTTTGACGAGAGAACAGAACGAAGTGACTTTTAATTCTAGTATTAGAATTCAAATAAACCACACAGCCAGTAACCAATAGACATAGACAATATCAATAGTAAAGAGGTATATATATTAGATATAAAAAGTACAACACCCCCACTATATCTAATAAACTCTATATTAGTGCAACACCTTATATGCAAACCATACCTAAAGAATCCATGAAGCTATAATGCTTCTTTGCACATAAACTTTTAGTGAGCAAATCTGCTGGCATTTCAGCTGTTGGCAAATACTGTAACTTAACTACATTGTTTGAAACACACTGCCTAGTATAATGATATTTGACATCAATGTGTTTGGATCTCTTATGAAACACTGGGTTTGTTGACAGCTTCAATGCACTTTGATTATCATTAAAAAGACTCAAAGTATACATCTTGTTAGTGATTTCAAATTGTAAGTTACGCAAGTACACAGCTTCTTTACAAGCTTCTGAAATGCTTATGTACTCCGATTCACAACTTGAAGTCGCTATGGTCTTCTGCTTTTTGCATTCCCACGAAATTACACCACTTGACAGTAAAAAGCAAAATCCAGTATAAGACCGCCTATCCTTAATGTCATTTGCCCAGTCAGCATCAACAAATCCTTTAATTTCAGCATTACCATTTCTACAATATTTAATACCAAAGCTCTTTGTCTTTTTCAGATACCTCAGTATCCTTTTAGCATATGTCCAATGTTCATCTGTATGAGAATTGTTGAACTGACTCAAGTAACTGACAGAATAACTTAAGTCGGGTCGAGTTAAAACACATAAGTACATTAAACTCCCTATGAGCTGTTGATAAGGTACTTGTTTGTTTACACTCTGTCCAATGTTGACATTTAACTTACTTTCCATCGGAGTGTCAACTGTTTTGCAGTCAGTCATTTCAAAACGGTTTAACAAACTATCTATATATTTTTCTTGACTCAAGGTGACAGAACCCTCCGATTTGTTAAATGTAACATTCATTCCTAAACACTGCTTAACTTGTCCTAAGTCCTTAATTTGAAAATGACTTGACAACATGTCCTTAAGCTGTTTACATTCTTTTTCATCATTAGAGAAAATGAAAAAATCATCCACATAAACTGTGACAATGGTTCTACAATTTCCATCACTTTTAGTATACAAGCATGGTTCAATCATGGATTTTGTATAACCATTAGCAAGTAAACAAGTGTCTACCTTCTTGTTCCAGGCCCTAGACGCCTGCTTTAGGCCATAAATAGCCTTCTTAAGTTTCAATACTTTATGAGCACTACCTGAGGAATCAAAGCAGTCAGGTATCTGCATATAAATGGTTTCCTCTAAGTCACCATTCAAGAATGCTGTTTTGACATCTAAATGGGTAACATCAAGTCCTAACTGTACTGACAAAGCAAACAATAGCCGCAGGGTTGTATGCCTTACTACAGGTGAATAAGTCTCTGTGTAATCTACACCAGGTTTCTGCGTGAAACCCTTAGCAACAAGTCTGGCACGGAACCTCACAGTATTGTCACTTTCATACTTTTTACGTAATACCCACTTGCATTTCACTATGGTGCTATCCTTAGGGGCATCAGCGAGTTCTCAGGCCTTGTTGTGCTCGAAGGACTGCAGTTCATCGCGCACAGCCTCCAACCACTGAGCTCTCTCCGGCCCTTTCAGCGCTTCTTGAAGCGACAGTTCACCGGTATCTTCTTCACTTGGTGTACCTACACAAGTATTAGAAAAACCATACCTGTCCGGTGGCCTCCTTTGCCTCTGGTTACTGCTTCTCACCTCATTGACCTCTCGGATACTTTCCACGCTGCTCGCTGAAGTTTCTTCCTCTTCCTCAACTTCTGACTGATAAGATTCATCACCATCAAGATATTCTTCACTACCTGAATCTTCCAATATATCCCCCACTGAATCCACAGGAATCTGAACCTTCTCCGAGTTGTGTGTTTTCTTCTCTACTGGAACTGCACTTTGAGCTGGTATGTCTTTCTCCATTACCACCACATCTCGGCTGGTTGAGATTTCCTTTGTTCGTGGATTGTATATACGATAGCCTTTAATGTCTTCAGGGTATCCTACAAGTACACCTTCCTCTGCCTTCTTGTGCCACTTAAGCCTCTTCTCCTTTGGCACATGCATCATCACTCGGCTTCCAAAAATCCTGAGATGGCTTATATCTGGCTTTCTGCCAGTCCAGATCTCGTATGGTGTCTTTCCATTAAGAGCTGTTGCCACTGTTCTGTTCTGTAAATACACAGCAGTGTTTGTCGCTTCAGCCCAGAACTTGTCTTCCATACCGGCATCAAACAAGAGACATCTGGCCTTTTCTACCACTGAACGGTTAGAGCGTTCGACTAAACCATTCTGTTCCGGTGTATAGGGATTAGATTTTTGGTGAATTATCCCGGCTTTGCTAAGAAAGTTGTCAAACTCTTTATTGCAAAACTCTTTGCCTTGGTCAGTCCTCAAAATCTTGATCTTTTTGTCTAACTGGTTCTCTACAACTGCCTTATATTTTTGAAAACACTGGAAAGCTTCACTCTTGTTTTTCATAAAATATACATAAGTCATGCGGCTGTAATCATCCACAAAAAGTAAGAAATATCTGGAACCACCAATAGATACATTCTGGAAAGGTCCACATACATCACTGTGTACTATATTGATCAATTCTTCACTCCTGTTGCCATTCTGTGGAAAAGGTAAGCGGCTCTGTTTGCCCTCACAGCACACTATACAAGACAACTTAGAAATATCTGTTTTTCTGTCAAGTGTCAAACCTTCCACGGCGTTCTGCATTTTATTCAAATAATTACTGTTTACATGGCCAAGCCTGCGGTGCCACGTTTCACTCGACGTAACCGCTGTAGCCAACAATGCTTCTGGCATCCGTAACTTATAAACTCCATTTGATAAGCTTGCTGTGGCAACCAACTGGTGTTTTTTGTTAAAAATCTGAGCACCGTCTGACGTGAACTGTACGCTGTTGCCTTTCTTGATTAACTGGCTAACAGATAGAAGATTTGTTGTAAGACTTGGTACGCACAACACGTCTTCCACAACAATCTCGTACTCACAATCATCTGTCACTGTCGTTATTGTTATATCGCCAGAACACTGCACGGGCACTTTTTCCTTGTTCGCAACCACGATTTCCTTGATTGAATGCGTGTGCGAGACGTTCGTAACCCATTCTGGATTCGCAGTAAGGTGGCAACTTGCACCAGAATCGAGGTAAATGTCATTCTTCCCGAAATCGCCAAAATCCATGATTGAACCATGCTTGTATACTAAAAGTGATGGAAATTGTAGAACCATTGTCACAGTTTATGTGGATGATTTTTTCATTTTCTCTAATGATGAAAAAGAATGTAAACAGCTTAAGGACATGTTGTCAAGTCATTTTTCAGAATTTACAAGCGCAGTATTTTCTCAATCTGCATAAACTGCGAGAAAAACTAAAACTGGGACATAACCTATCATGTATTTAATAAAACAACGTCTTTGACGAGAGAACAGAACGAAGTGACTTTTAATTCTAGTATTAGAATTCAAATAAACCACACAGCCAGTAACCAATAGACATAGACAATATCAATAGTAAAGAGGTATATATATTAGATATAAAAAGTACAACACAATTTTAGTCAAAATCAATTATTCAAAATAAATAAGTGCTTAATCCACTGAATTCATCTTGGCATACTTAGCCATAATGATTTAATAAAAACTCACTTGGTTTACAGTTTAATAAAAAGATATTGAATGTCTTCTATAAAAATAATTCCTGTAAGTATGATCCATAGTATGTCCATCTCAATTAACCTAATTTACTGGTTTTTTTTTTAACTTTGAGTCTGTTATACAATATTCGAAAATCACTGTAGGCCTCTTTACCTTTTCCCTGCAGTAGGGAAATATAATTTTATCAATTCATGAAATATCAGCATACAAACGCATACGCCATTAGGTATTTATATATTAGCCGGACGGTTATTAACAAATGAAACTTGAACGTGAACTTTTCTATGAAATGTGGTCTTCTCCTCACGTGGGGATGACGACATACAACAATGCATCATAGTTCCAATTTGTTGTTACAAAAATTATACTCTCTGGTTAAAAGTTAACCTTAAAATTAAAAATCTGTTGCGTCAGTATTCATATATGCATTTTACGTGAAACTCATGTATGAATTCACAAAACTCTGACTCGGTCGCGACCTTTACGACCAATGTAAGTTGGCCTCAGTGAGTTTCTATACTAGAGGCCAGATCAATACTAGGCTGTAATTCAAATGATAACTATATCCCGACATTCTCGCTTTATCGCTCAGTTACGTAACTCAATAAAACGTATGAAAGCTAGCTTGGTTATTATACTCGGTTTGCGTACTCATTTTTCACTTATTTGTCACTGAATACACTTGATGATCTGTTACTAGACTATCCATAGTCTAATGAAATATATTCTACCGAATGAAAATGTGCGGCGAACGTAACGACACAATAGTATTTCATCTAAGAATCATTTCACTAAGCATGTACCTGATGTACCGTAACGTAAGTACTGTAATTCGAATCTATGTATAGGTACAAAGCTTAAAAAAAATGGACGATTAAAATATGGAATGAGTACACCATTTCTTAAAATTCAACGTTAATCATCAGCGTTTATTGTCTACGAGTATACGTAAGTATAATCGTAACATAAAACTATCGTCTACTTTGTTTACAAGATCAACAAGATTTCTAGAATTCAGTACAGTTACATCACATATTTTTCAAATGTAACATATAAAAATCGTGATTAAACGGTCTCAACTTATGGCAACGATTGTGAAATCGTTGTGATATTAAGTACCAAAAATATAGTCTGAATGGTTTAAGGATCCAATTTGTACTTACATGCCTTTGCTGTGGGCATTCGTGGATAATGCTCACTTCTGATTTGAAAAGATACTCCACAACCATACGATGAGTAGTCACTTTATTTCCTCGATATACATATAAAGTTACAGGGTTCACACCCAATGATATCGTTCTACGACAAACATACCGAAATAACTATGACAAACTATACTTAATAACATATTAAGCTGGATCTCTGCTTATTACAAGCGCTCGTTAACGAATCAACCGCCTCTGTCCAGGCATCGGCTTTTTGATCTCGTTTCCCCACCCAAGAATAACGTGCTTACCCTCATTTTGTACAATTATCTACCCTCTATTTTACAAAATCATGACACAAATATGCACATTTTCGTTTCATTTTTCACAAAAGACAAGATGTAAAACAATATTGCCATGATCAAAAGATTAGGAACTGTGTTACCTATTTGCAACGCTTATTTTTTAGATTTTAAGACACTATGTTCTATGTCTCAGATGGTTTTTAAAAACTCAAAAGTGGTAATACACGGTCTTAAATTCAATAACAATATGCACAAACATTTTCTGAACCAGTGAAAAAAACATTTTGGCGGGAACTGTTGACTGACGTTAATTCGGTCTGAGAGAGAGACAATGGTAGAGCGAATTAACTCAACCTTAAGTCTTGTCTCCCAATGGGGTGACAACAATCTGGTTAGTTACAACGCCACCAAAACGCAAGCGTGTCTGTTTACCGCAAAAAGGAGCTCATTCAATCTGGCTCCTACTTTTCGAGGTACAACCGTACCTGTAGCCAACGATCTCGAGCTGCTTGGCATGAGGTTAAGCTCAAACCTTAACTTCGGCACTGCCATCGAGTCCAAAGCCGGAACAGCGGCCAAAAAGTTGAGCATCCTAAATAAGGTCAAGCGATACTTCACGCCTGGGCAGCTTCTTTCTTTATACAAAGCCCAAGTCCGATCTTGCATGGAGTATTGTAGTCACCTTTGGGATGGCTCGACTAAGTACCAACTTGCCGCACTCGACTCGGTGGACCGCAGAGCCGGCGACGGTCAGGTAGTAGGAAACAAGCTACAGAGCCTAGCACATAGACGCAAAGTAGCATGTCTGTGCGTCTTCTACAAATTGTACTTCGGAGAGTGTGCTCAGGAGCTCCATGAGCTCATACCGCCTTCCCCCTTCTTCCATCGGACATCCAGACGTGTACGGCTGGATACCATCCTTACTTGGTCGAAATTCCTCTTATTCGAACCAAGCGCTTTGAATCATCTTTTATAATGCGCACTTCTAAGGTTTGGAATTCTCTGCCGGCGTTTGTGTTTCCGAGCTCATATAACCTAGACCTTTTTAAGGCACGAGTGAATAGGCATCTTCTGGGTGAGCTCGCTTCATCGTCGGCCTCATCTTTGCCCCCTGGCTAGATGCTGGCCAAGAGCGATCCCATTTTTAATAAAAAAAAAAAATGGTGTTTGTGTATGGACCATTTTATTTCATTTATTTTTAATACAAAAATTATCGGCTTACGCTCAGACTAATTAGACTCGAGATCAAATAATAATACCTACTGAACGAGCTGCTCATATACAATTTTATATAAGAGCGACAGAGAGAGACATATGATTTGTTGTCCTTGTCATAGTTTCCCCTTTTTTTATCTGCCACAAACTATCGATATTACTTTCGACTGTGGCTGTGGCAAAAAAAAAATAATTTGCGCGACTGAATAACTTAGTACGTATGTTGGTTTTTCAAGGATAATTCTTTATCACATCAACCGATTTCAATAATTGTTTTTTTATTTGAAAGAAGGTATTTTCAACGTAATTTTGTAAATTTAAATATAAACAAAAATATATACAAAGGTGATTAAATTACAAACTTAGTATAGAAGAGTTTTTTGATGATTAAAAAAAAGAAAAACTAGATAGAGCTATGGCTATAATTTTCCTGTAAAATATACATGCATATTAATGTTGTGTAATAATTTCAAATTTTTTTCTTCGTAAACTTCGGAGATAAGGGGGCGGGAATGGTATTTTTTTTTACATTTTCCCTCGTAAATCGAAATTTCCCCAACGAAAAAAAAAACTAAAAATTGTTTTGGAATGTACAAGTCAAGCCCTTTCATATGATACCCCACTTGACATAGTTGCCAGACTTTAAAATTTTGAACCCCCTTTTATCTGTCATTATTCACAGAAAATAAAATAAAATAATTTAAAAAACCATCTTCTATGTATCTGGGTTACCCTTGTTTATAACTATTCCAAATTTCAAATCGATAGGATAAGTAGTTCCTGAGATATTTAGCGATGTGACAGACAGACAGACAGACAGACAGACAGACAGACAGACAAAGTGAAACCAATAGGGTTCCTTTTTTACCTTTTTGGTACGGAACCCTAACAAACAAACAAATTGAGGATGTTGTTTATGGTAACCAGTCAGACCAATATCTGTAGAATCTGTACTATGTGGCTGAATAGGTTAGTGCCGTTGCCCAATTTAACTCCGATTCGCCATATATTTTTTTTTAATACTTTTCTGCTCTAGAGCAGAAAAGTATTAAAAAAAAATATATGTAGATGAACAATGACCCACTTTCAGAGTATGAGAAATGAAAAAACGTATTATATTGACACTCAAGGGAATCAAAATTTATAGGATACCTACTTTCCGCTGACCTTGAACTATGAAATTTGGCTAGCACTATATCCCTTCAATCAAAGTGAAAGATTGAAAATTTATAATTAATTATTTGTCAAAGGTGGGATTTGATCCCAAGACCTCTGTCTGGTAAATTTTCAACTTTTACATTAATTAAAAATTATAATTTAGTTAGCGGACGCTTCCGCTTGACAAAATTTAAAAATTAGTATGTTACACATTGTTACTAACAATAAAGTCAATATCGCCATCGATGCGCCATCCATGAAACACTAGGAATTTAATACGTATGACCAGGCGGTCTTCTTCATCACTTCCAGTTCACCGAATGCCGAGTGCGAGTCGGACTCGCGCACGAAGGGCTCCGTCCCATTATCTTTAAAAACGGCAAATAAATCATGTTTGTTGTATGGGAGCGCCCTTGAATATTTATTTTATTCTGTTTTTTTAGTATTTGTTGTTATAGCGGCAACAAAAATACGTCATCATCTGTGCAAATTTCAACAGTCTAACTATCACGTTTTTTGAGATACAGCCTGGTGACAGACGGACAGACGCAGTGTTAGTAATAGGGTCCCGATTCACCCTTCCGTAACGGAAACCTAAAAATTACGTAGTTCTGAGGTCACCACTTGCCCAGTGAATGTCGGATCACGCACAATATATAAAGGGTTCTGTACGGTTTCATCACCGTACATTTCTTTATGATATGATATGATATGATATGATATGAATCTTTATTTGTATTAATCGTACATTGTCAATTACATTATTCATATTATCTAATAGAATATTACAATAATAAAAATAAATTATACAGTCAATTACAGAATAGGTACGAATGAATTACTTAAATATTAGGATAACATGTCACTAAAATAAATTATACAATTAAGTCTATTAAATTTAACATATTTATTCATCTAGGAAATCCTTCACAGAGTAATATGCTTTTGATGCGCAATACATTTTGAAACTGCGTGTAAAGCTACGTTCAGTATCTTGAGCTCTGATTGACTCTGGGATTTTATTGTAAATTTTTGCACCCATCACACCGAGAGACTTACCAGTCTTTTTGAGTCTGTGCACGGGCACGGCCAGCCCTGGTTTCCGTCTCGAAGAACAGGTATTACCCATCGGGAACTCTTTGGGGTTCTTTCTTACATATTTACCAACCTCGAAAATGAAGAGAGAAGGTACTGTCAAAACCCCAACATTGGCAAAATGCTGACGCGCTGTGTCGTCCTGTGAGACACGGCAGATCAAACGAATTACTTTTTTTTTAATTATATGCCAACCTGCGACCTACTTTGAGTCGCGTGGCACCGAACTATAGTTATACGTTTAGTCATAATAGATAGTCAGTGCATAACAAAACTCCAAGAGAAAGAGTAACCAACTATTAACTTTATCTGTATCTTTATATTAATTCATTATACTTCTACAAACTACGACGCTTTTTCACCGCACTCCCCGTTACTACAACACAAGTGTAGCTGCTAACGGCCGCTACATTTAATGGTCCTTCGAACCTCTCCGTGTCCTTCAACATTAATCAGGTATTTAGTGTTTTTCTTACTTTGTTGCGATAGTGAATCGGTTTGCTGGCTTCCCACAAGCGGATTCCACCAGTAAATTGAGAAGGCACATATATCGTATATAGAGTGCAGAAGCACTATTTACCTCTGGAAAAGGATTTCGGATCGAATCAACGAAACTACAGTCTCAAGACACACACACACAGTCTACAGTCTACTTAACTACAACTTCAAGCTGCAACTAACTTCAACTTCGAGGAACTCAACTACAACTTCAAGCTACAACTAACTTCAACTTCAAGAAACTCAACTACTTAACTACAACTTCAAGCTGCAACTAACTTCAACTTCGAGAAACTCAACTACAAATTCAAGCTAATACAACTAACTTCAATTTCAAGAAACACAACTACAACTTTGAGCAAGTAACTCCGCTTCGGCATCAACTATCTTCAAGCAACTAACTTCAACTTAAAACGGCGAGAACTTCAACTACAAGCAACTAACTTAAACTACAATTAACTAACTTCAACTACAATCTACTTACTGCAAAGGCGGGCTCATTGTAAAATATGTGATTCTAAATACGGTTTTATTTTGAAACACCACTTATTAAAAATCCAAAAAAAATATAGGGTTATATTTGAGACCTTCAACTAGTACAGTCGGGACTCCGTTCCGTAATTGGACAAACTTTGTTCGATAGAAAAAAATGCCAAACATACCTCTATTCTTGATCTTAAAACTCATTTTATTTCAATCTTACGTAACTTTATGAATTGGAAATTACACCAAAATAAACGTCTTTGATGGTGTGAGGACACTCGGGACTAAAATTTTTAATATACTTATTTTTGTATTTTTTCACCCAATAACAACGAAATTTGTGGTACATTCACGCCTGCTCCGCGCTTGCTCCACCGCGTCAGTCCCGCGCGGAGCGCATTGGAGGTCGGACGTACGCAATTTTTTTTCAGCGCCACGAGCGAAAAAAAAATGGTTTGCAACCGAAATAAAAAAAAGATATCGTCTCTGAGGGTCTGGAGATTGAATAAACAGAAGAGGTTAGTATCTAGAAAATCTACATTCCTCTATTTAATACATCAAAGACAAACACTACAGGTAGAGGTAAACTATACACGGCACATCGTACAGTTCCACAGTATCGAGTAAAACAGTAGAAGCACTACCTACTAAAAGTATTTTTCACTTCTCATGCTCGAAAAGTGTATCATATTTAGACTTGTGAAGCGTGTATACATATTTATGATTTACAAAACATTTTAATTTGAATCACAGAACAGTATTTGACTGATTTAAAAAAAAACAACGGGTTGCACTCCGGGAGTGCCGGCAGAAGTAAAAACTAAATGACATGATAAAAAACGTAAATAACAAAGATACTCATATTCATATTCGCAATAATCGAATAATCCATCTACATACATACATATATGTCCCGAGTATCATTGTGGCCACAATACTTTACAATGACCAGCCAAGTTGACCTCTCCCAACATGGTAACCACTACACTAGGAGGGGTCAACTCAGCTGGTCTGTCGATCTGTCGCGAGTTTAACAATTTATCCTCATCACAAAAAGTGCTCAGCGCTGCTAAAGAAGTTTTCACTTCAAAAATATTTGGTATTGGGTACCAAGAAGTTTAGATACATCTTGGAGATTGCGTGCCGAACATTCGTTTGAAGCTAGAAAATATGGCCTTGAATGACGTCACTGTTGTATTGCATCTCTTTCATTAGATCCATCTTATATTAGAATGAAAGAGATGCCATATAACAGTGACGTCATTCAAGGCCATATTTTTAACAGACTTCAAGATTTCAAAAGAGGTACTCAATTCGGATTCGGTCGTATGTTTTTTATTTACCGACTTCAAGATTTCAAAAGGAGAGGTTTGTATGTTTTTGAAGTGAAAACTTCTTTAGCGGCGCTGAGCACTTTTTGTAATGGGGAAAAATGTTTAAACTCGCGAGAGATCGGCAGACCAGCTAGGTCGACCCCTCCTAATATCATGATTGCGATGTTAGGACGGGACTTCTCCTAGTGTCGTGGTTACGATGTTGGGACGGGTCAACTTGGCTGGTCATTGTAAAGTATTGTGGACACAATGATACTCGGGACAAATGTATATATGTAGATGGATTATTCGAATATGAATATTAATATGAGTATGAATATATTTTACGAAAATTCGTCATTATACTCGATTTCGACTGATTCGGGGATAAGAATTTCAAATTTTATATATATTTCAAATTTTAAGTGAATAAAAACGAAAATTTCAAACGAACGAACGAGGATTTAAAATTTCATATTTATTTTATTTTAAGTAAAAAAAATATTTCTTTTCCAAAAATCAGCATACTCGATTTTGACTAATTCAGGGATACCTAAATGTCATTGAGTTTTCACTTCTGCCGGCACTCCCGGAGTGCAACCCGTTGTTTTTTTTAAATGTTTGTTACTCCAGAACTCGGGCATCTCTGAACCGATTTTGAAAATTTTTTTTTAGATTGTAAGTATACAAGTTGGTCCCGTTTTTGTCAAAACGCAGTCCTCATGGATCTGAGGAATCGAGGGAACTCCTCAAATCTTAAAGGCAAACACATAGTGATTTTTGTATTTTTATCTACAAATCAAACATTTTCATTCAAAAATGTGACATTTGATGAAGTGGAACTGCTGATGATGATCAGAACAGAACTCTTCAACGAAGAAAAGTTCACGTTTGTGCGATTTGTCCTCCTAGCTGTGTTTGTTAAGCAAGTTCTATTCTCGCGGGTAATTTTTTTCATGCTCGAGTTTTGATGATGGGATCCATAAGGAATCGAGGGAATTCCTCAAATGTGAAAGGCATACATATAGTGACTTTAGTATTTTCAAACAAATCAAGCATTTACATTTAAATAAGTGACATTTGATGAAGTGGAACTGCTGATGATGATCAGAATTGAACTCTTCAAAGACGCATAGTTCACGTTTGGCGATTTGTTCTCTTCGTTATGTTTGTCAAGAAAGGTACTAGGTAGGTACAATATGGGGGTCTTCAAGAAAGGAGTGTATAAATATTTAAAAGGGTCGGCAACGCGCATGTGACGCCCCTGGGGTTGCAAACGTCCATAGGATGCAGTGACCGCTTACCATCAGGCGGGCCGCAAACTTGTTTGCCACCGACGTGGTAAAAAAATATGCATTTTTTAAAAGTTCAAAGTTCAAAGTCATTTATTTCTTTCAAATAGGCATATAAATAAGCACTTTCAAAATGTCAAGTAGGTACACATGTAAAAAAAATATAAATAACATATTTATACCATGTTAGTGGCAAACAAGCGTACGGCCCGCCTGATAGTAAGTAGTCACCGCAGATTATAGACGCTTGCAACTCCAGGGTGTCACGTGCGCATTACCGACCCTTTAGAAATGTAGATATACACTGTAGGGCCTTATACATACCTAAACAAATTAAACTAAACATGTAAATTAAAATAACTCCTTTTGCAATTACGTTAAATTTTATCAAATGTTAATACAATATAAATATGTATTATGTACTACAAACATACACGTATGTATTTGATTGATTGGACTTGAATTCAACGTATGTAACTAACTAAATTCGCGCACTATTTTCTGTGACGTGACGACTTGCACTAGTTGCGCTACTGTAATTACTACACTGTGGTAGACGCACCGGCATGTGACCTCCGTCCTTGTATAGGACGGAGCGCTCGGACCATAGATATATAAATACAGGAGATAGGCCGTCGCCGTACTAATTATTCCAGTCCCAGTGTCGCCAGTGTTTGACTTGTGTGTGTTACACCCACATATGTAGTCTTGTAAACACTAGGTTCACGCACACATTGCTCATGCTCCCTACTTGGATTTTAATGCTGTGATTGGCGCGCACACACGCCGCAAAGTTTGTAAATACACACTACTACACGTAAACATCAACATCGGTGAACGTAATAGAGATGGGACAGCATTTTTTTTATTTTTGTCGATATTTAAATGATTAATATGGGAAATTACAAGGTAGGTAACATCAATGAAAAAAAAAGTCGTAATAATCGAACATTTCTGAAGACCATCCCAACAAACAAGGCTATCAATTAAAAAACCGCACTCAAATCGGTTCATCTGTTTGGGAGATACGATGTCTATATGTAAACTTGTATCCTTTTTTGCATTGGAGGTGGACCTAACCTAGGACTATGAAATTCGGCAAGTTATTTCGTTTTACTACGGTCATAATTGTATAGGTAACCATATATTTTTTATAACCACAACTTAGTAAAACGCAACTGAATTTCTGAAAATTGTATTTCGAGAAAAACTGGGGAAAAACTCTGAGACTCTATTCTTGAAGTAGGTATTTATAATATTGAGGCGGACTCGTATGCTGCACGGCATCTCTAGTCGCCGCCATGTCGCAGCACTCCGCGAATCTACGAGCGACGCGCGCGGTCTACCGCCTCGCCATCGTCACTATCGCCTATCGCCAGTGCGAGCCAGACAGTCTCAGAGCACGGTCACGTCACTCGCCCCTAGATCCGATGCTCTCGCGAGCTCCAGGGTAAACACCGCGATCATTGTTTACATATTGCGTATTCTCATAATAAATAGCTGTATAAGTGACTTTCAATAATGATCACCTGTAGCAAGTAGAGACCCCACAATACGTTACTAAAAATTTTTATGGAACCCTCAGTGGGCGAGTTCGACTGCAATTGTTCATTTTTTATATAATATATACAACATAAATGTGTATTTATATACTTTACTTTTATAAACTTATTGTAGAAACCCTAACTTAATAGAAAGAAAAATATAGTATAGTAATAGTGTAATAAATACATAAACATAAGTCGGGAGCCGCCTACGTCCAGCAGGTACGCGAGACTTAGACCTCAATATCCCGAAACGGGAACTGCGAGAAATAAATTACAAACCACTAAAACTATCGATAGAATGATCGCTTATGTACCGCACTAGTGCGCCCCCACCTACCATCGTAAATCGTGCCACTAACAAAGACACTGCGACAGCATTGTGTCGATCGGCAAACTTGCTGCCCATTGCGCGTTAGTTACGTGAACGTCTAAGGTGGCAATATACAAAACGGGCAATGAATAACATTATAATAGAAATATCAGTTTTATTGCCACACTTAATTATTTACACGTTTTTAGTTAAAAAGTATTAAAAACAGGCTTACTTGTGATAAGTGACTCCGCTATTACTTGAATTAACAATATTGCTTCGATTTCTGCACGTTATAACTGCACAAACCGGCATTTTACCCACAAAAACCGAGTTGTTTACTGCGCAATCGATGTCCGGCGACTGACACGACGAATCAAGTCTCCGAACAAATCGTGATCACACGATCAGGAAATGGCGACATGTGCCACGCCCACAGCTCCCATCTCTTGTATTTATATATCTATGGCTCGGACAAAGTGTTGTCTCTGTCGCACACGATGCGGTGTGCGGGGGTGAAATTTAGCATTGCGCGGTACAAGAACCTCGCCTTAAACTAAAAGTTAGCTTCGAGAATATAAAATCTTGCTGTACAAACTTCAAAAAGGACGCCATCTAGGAAGACTCAAGAATATTTGAACAAGCGGCTAACAACATTAAGGGATTTGTGGGAAGACTTTAACCAGCGGCACAGCATCCTCGACCAAGAATATGAAGAAATATCTATCGAATATTTCACAGACGATATCTACGGGAAAACGACAGCTATGTACGAGTCAACCAAACAAGATATTTTGAACCTTTTGCGTTCTCAGGAGCACGAAAGAGAGCGCAAGGTCGAGTTTAACACAACCGATATAGTCGAGGATTTTTTTTTAAATCACTATCCAATACATATAATCAAAACGCCGTATGTTCATTTATTTATTTATCGTATAGCGTTATTATTATGAACCATGAGATCTTCGAAAAGTAGATACGGTTGCGAGTTTGTTGTTCTTTTAGCACCACCCAGGGGTCGCGTAAGTGTAGGGTAGCGGTGAGTGGCTGGGTTGCACCAAACCGTCTGTAATCGTAAGCGGTGTTCGTCAAATCTGATTGTATGAAAAGTTTGACAAGTCTCTATGGGATGACAGCTGCCGGCGCCATATTTGACGATGACCGGCCTGTGTTCGTATGTTGGTACTTGGTGCAACTGACCCTAAGACTCCATACGGATGTTTTACATATTCGACACCCATATTCATAGGAAACTCACGGCACTTGCGTCCCTTTATTTGGGCCAAACTTTTTCGGCGACATCGATAACACCAAAACCGTTAAGTACTCGTAAACCTATCGTATTCAAATCATAAATTGTTGAAAAAATAATTACATTTCATGAAGTGAACCCCAATTTTTATAATTATGGTTTCGTAATTTCACAATTTTTATGTAGTAGTTCATACGTATAATACACAGAGTCTTGCCTCATAAAGAGACATACGGACGGACGGACGGACAGATAGATATGAAGACACTATTAGGGTTCCGTTTTATAGAAATAGAAATATTTCTTCGGGACAAAAACAACTTATAAAACAACACATCAAAATAAAAAATAAATATAAACCAAAAAGTTGTGTCACGAAACGGTTCCATCTCAGCATAATGCGGGCAATCGCCAGCGCTGGTCTTCCGATGGAACCGTCGAGTGATTTCACGGTGTGGAACACTAAAAACAGGAAAAAGAATATAAATAAATAATAACTATAACATGAAACAAAGAAAAAAAAAGTTTAATTAACCTCCTCTTTTTTAAGTCGGAAAAAAATCGCGAGCCCTCGCAAAGCCCTGCTTTTTGCTAGTAAAATAAATAAATACACAAAAATTGCTCGTTTAAAGATACCTATAAGATATGACAGTTGATTGTATCAGGATCATGTGAAGTGGCGTACTAAAAGTGAAGAAGCACTTGCTCTAGAGTAGACGACTGCAGGCTGAGAAGAATGATGTTGTCCACCTGATGGTAAGTGGACACCGTAGCCTATAGACGCCGGCAGTATCGTGCGCGTTGCTGACTCTTTATAAAATTTGAGGTTTCACTTTGTTGACAGCAGAAGGGACAAATTTAGGTCCCTCGCTCTAAACACAGTACTTCGTTGGGACCTCTGGCAATCTTGCTCACCTCCAGGAACACAACACTACATACCTGTATAGTAAATGCCGTCACATGCGTCCTTGTGCAAAAGATGCACTAACTGTGCATCTTTTGCACAAGGACGCATATACCCGTAGCAGAGGAACGCTCAAGTTGTACAATGTTGGAGCACCTTGGGAAAGGATTGCATTAGATGTCGCCGGACTGTTTCCAACATCTGAGTCCGAGAACAAATACATTCTTGTCGTGATGGATTACTTCACAAAATGGCCTGAAGCATTTGCCGTTCCTAATCAAGAAGCGGTCACCATAGCGGAAAAGTTAGTGATGGCATACTTTAATACTGGCATATTTTAATATAATAATAAAGACTGCCTACAATACGATTTTTTTTAATAAAAAAAAGTCACCCATTTTGTATAATTAAAGCGTCGTTTTTCTAATTCACGCCTCATACATAAAGTAGAATATTTTCTAATTAACACGTGTTTTCCTAATTCGCACGTCTTATAAATTTTAATTTGTTTCTAATTAATTAACCTTTAGGTAACAATTATAAAGTGTCATATAAACATTTAAGTTTCAATGATCGATATGTTACTATATTTGAGATTAAAATAATTGAAAAGTAAGTGGGAAAAAAGCGACGCGTTAATTAGAATTTGGTCACAAATCTGGAAAATGACCGTTTTGTCGATTTTAATGGGATTTGAAATGATAGGATAAACTTGGTCATCTTCATCAAAATCGATTCCAATACTGGAACTGGCTGCCGGTCTGGCTGGATTCAAGTTACTTTTTTAAATTTGTTTTGTGTTGACTTTTCGTCAGGATCCTGTGATTATGATTACACAGTATTTTTAGAACATTCCAGAAAAATAAGTACAGTCAAACCTGAGTAAGAGAGAACTGGATAAGCGAGAAAACTCTATTAATGAGAGTATTTGCCAGGTCCCGTCATTTTTCCCTCCTAAAACCTCTATAAGTGAGAAACAAACCTGTATAAGTGACACTAATTTTTCACGCGTGAACCTCTATAAGTGAGATTGCTACTTGCTTATACCTCTATAAGCGACAGTTACCTATTTAACATTTGCTGTTTATGACTCATTCTTAAATTTCGAGGAACTCTTATTCTATTCGAATTACCAAATGCGCATCTGTTATTGTTTTCTATAGTTTCAGGAACTTACATTGTATTCAAACGACGAAATGTGACGTTCATTACTGTTTGAGTACGTGTAATGACGTAAATGACAGTACAGATGAAGCCAGCCAATCACACATTTTGGATAGAGAAGCGAAAAAAATTCAAAAAGAAATTTTGAAGTCATTGGCGTCTTTTTACAAGTTTTAGAATATGCGGCGGTTGATCAACGCATATTTATTAAATTTATTTCAATGTAAAAACATAATCGCGAAAAAATTTACAGATTTTTTGAAGTAAATGTTGTTATAAGATTATGTATAGGTATTATATTAAACATTTATGTTCAGTTATTATTTCAATAAATAACACCCATACATTTTCTTTCTACTTACGCCCATATTAGCCGTATTTTTATAGACCTCTATAGGTGAGATAGACCCCTCTAGTAGAAGAGACCTAGCCTTAGGGGGGTCATAATAATTCCCAAGGTAGCAAAGTTTGTTTTTTTTAGTTCTTTGTGTGTATCTTTTTGACATACTAAAAATCTTCCAAAATCTGACCGTGCAAAATGCGTTTTTTGACCCCCAAAAAAAAAATTTGGATTTTTTTTATTACTCAATAATGCCTAGTGCTACACAAAAACTTTGTATTAGAAATATGTTTAGTATAAAATTATGTATAACTTTGCTTCTTATCACTTTATTGATAAATCTAATAGTTCACGAGAAAAATGCTTTACAACATTGCGTTTCTTGTGAAAAACCTGTTAGTTAAAAGGCTTACTAAAACTAAACTGAACCTTATGCAGAAGGCAAGACACTTTACCCTGTGATACTTGGGACCAATAAGAATGATTTCATCTGAGGAAATGAAAATTTCATCCACTGGATTTCAAGATGGCGGTCCTTTTCTAAAGTGGGAGCTGCATTTTTTCAAAAGTGATTTGTTACAAAACGGCAGCTGCCATTTTATTTAATACTGGTATCAATCGATTGGTACTGACACCACTAATCAAAATAAGAAAAATGTTATTTAAAAATTAAAGATGGCGGCAGACTATTAACAAAAATGTAAAATTTTCATTGTTCTTTTTTTCATTATATTAAAAATTGGCTACTTGACAGTTTTCGGAAATGTATTTTAAATTATCCGTAGGTTTATTTTATACTTGTAACAATTATCTTTTTCCCCCAAAGAGCTTAATTTCTTTCAAAAAATATTTTTTTTCTTTAAGTAATTTGAATTTCGCGCGAAAACAGCCGTTCACGTGACTGTGAGTACTGTGACGTCGCACTTGATAAACAACTAAAGGTTTACTTCCGCAGCCGACAGCAGACGGCAACTGCATGTTACACCACACTCCAAAATGTACAGTAACTTGTGCTGTTGCGACACTTCTCCGCTCATTTTAAATAGAGCTTTTTACGAATACCGTTACGGTTCAATTTGGAGTGTGGAGAAACATAACGTGCAGTAAGTGCAGTTGCGGTCCGTTGCGGAATTAAACCTTAACTTTGAATTGTGACGTCACACGCGTTTCGGTTTTTGTAATCCACAGATTAAAAAACTCTTAATTTATTTTTCAAAAATAAAATGTTTTCAATTAATTTTAAAGCACAAAACCTATTGTATGAGTATTGTAAACCTATAAGCTACTGTGGCGAAAATTTGAAGCCTGTAGCTCAAACCGTTTGGCTGTAAAACCTGTAAAACAGACGACGGACGGATTTATGACTGACAGAAATAGGGTCCCGCTTGGAGCTTTTGGGTACGGAGCCCTAAAAGTGAATTCCTGATGTCTGTTTTACACGAAAACGATACCCCGCAAGCCATAGTAGCCTTAACTGATCAATGAGAAAGAGACGAAAAAAAGGTGTGCTTGGTCCAATTCGCCCCGCTCTCCCCTCGCACAGGGGACGAATCTAACTAATCTCCACATCTGAAAAGAATCACCGCGGAGCACTTTATCTATGGTACAAATTTCATGCTTGTAGCCCGATGCGCACAAAAATGTTAGTAATCTGCCCTCTAGTATCTTTCCTGCTGTACTTACCCTAATAAATGCTCGTATATTTTGAAAGCTATAGGTCCTATCGATATACATACAAAGAATGACTTGTAGATAATTTTATAAGGAACATTTTTCCCTTTGACGGTTTTCTCCTAGCTTCAGCCGTTTTCAATAAAATTAAGAAAAACTGTAATTCGGCACACAAAAGTGGGCGGAGGGGGGGAAAAAAGGTCTATCAACGTGTTTCCCTAAAATTTTTGAAGCACAAACATGAAAGCTACGTGCATGCCAAATTTCATGCTTTCTGCCAGATGGGACCGTATTTTGAGCTAAGGAGCCGTATTAAAATGAGAACTCATTCAACAGATTCTAGTACCTCTTTTACGTGCCACTTAACTGTAACTGGCCACTTCACGTCGATAAATCAAATACTTGATTGTCAATGTCATGTTAATTTTCGTCTGATTGTGAACCATAATGACATTTATGTCACACCTAGCCATAAAGTGGCCATTATCGCACGCTCCGAGCGCAAAAAAAACCACTTCCTGGCCAGGGGGTGACATAAAATTTTGTACTTACCACGGGCGATAATAAAGAAAGCCTCAGATCGCATATTTATCGCCCTTGCCTTCGGCTCGGGCGTAAAATACCTGCGATCTAAAACATTCTTTATGTCACACCTGGCCATAAAGTGGCCATTATCGCACGCTCCGCGCGCGAAAAAACCCACTTCCTGGCCAGGGGGTCACATAAAATTTTGTACTTACCACGGGCGATAATAAAGAAACCCTCAGATCGCATATTTATCGCCCTTGCCTTCGGCTCGGGCGTAAAATACCTGCGATCTGAGACATTCTTTGTTTTATCGCCCTTGGTAAGTAATGTACTATTGTTTTATCGCCCTTGGTAAGTAATGTACTATTAAGACAAATAATTGTTGACATAAGTGAGGATATAAGTAAGTAAGTTACTTTATGGTGAGGATTTTGATCGTCGCCGCGTTGGTGAGCACACGTGCCCGGGGCAACGACGAGCAGAATCCATTTACTTACCGTACAAAACCTTACCTACTGTCATGGCGTCGTTACCGAACAACGTCATTGAACACGTGACATTGGCGAAATCATCATAAATTTGATGGAAGCCATTTTTTATTTAAAGAATTGATTGACATAAGTGACATGACAGATAGTGTTAAGCGTCTTGTTAAATGCACATGGTGATTATTTTTAGACGAAATTACAATTTTTTTTTTGTGAATGAAAGCAAAGAAATTATATGAAAGATTTCTTAGTTTCTATTTAAATTTAATTGTTTTAAAGTAAAGTATCATCTGTTAAAATATCTGCAACTAATAAATTAACTCCTTATATATTATGTCACAGTAGCAATTTTTTTTCCGTCTTGGGCGTTAACACTTGAATCCCTCGCTACACTCAAGATTCTACTTTAGAATCACTTGCTTCGCTCTGAATTCCATTTTAGAATCTTGCGCTACACTCGGGATTCTATATTTGCCGTCCTCGCCGTTTATATAATCATTTTGCTCCATTGAGACCCAAATCTACCATTTTAACTAATTTCATAGGAAGGTGTGAGAATAGCCTTTTCTTGTAACTTTATTTATTTATCGTATGGCATTTATTTCGAACCGTGAGATCTCCGAGAAGACAATACGGTTGCCAGTTTTTGTTGCACTTTTAGAACCACCCAGGGGTCACGTGTAGGGTGTAGGGGTAGCGGTGGGTACTTTCCCCACGGACGTGGTGTAACTCCGACCCCCCTTTGTCAAGTGAGTGGGCAACTGACTGTTAGAAGTTCTCAAGCCGCCCGAAGGCCTCCAACTTGGCTTAACGACTGCTGTCATAAACAGCAGCCGGGATCAACGGCTTAAGGCGATATATCGATTGAAAGAGACACCCTTCGATTTTCGCTCACGACAAAACGGGATGCAACCCTCTCCGAGAATGGCTTTTTAGACAAATCTCGTTAAGGCGCTACACTGAGAAATTTGGAGACTTTGAAACGCTGTCCTGCCCAGAATAGCAAACAGTAGGGGCTGATTTTCAGATATATGATTCTTGACTATATGATTGTGGTACTGACAATAGCGAAACATGATTGCTTAAAATTTTCTCGATAGAAAATAAATCGAAAGTCGAGTCTATATTTTCCTTTTTTTCCTCAGCCTACTAAAACAACGCATTATTAAAAGACACGATTAAGTTAATATGATGGTATTTTACCTCATATAGGTACTGACAAGAGGAAATTTAATAAACTTGCACACAGTCAGATATTTAACGAGATTTGTCTAAAAAGCCATTCTCGGAGAGGATTGCATCCCGTTTTGTCGTGAGCGAAAAACAAAGGGTGTCTCTTTCAATCGATATATCGCCTTAAATATCTGACTGTGTGCAGGTTTATTAAATTTCCTCTTGTCAGTACCTAGATGAGGTAAAATACCATCATATTAACTTAATCTTGTCTTTTAATAATGCGTTGTTTTAGTAGGCTGAGGAAAAAAAGGAAAATATAGACTCGACTTTGGATTTATTTTCTATCGAGAAAATTTTGAGCAATCATGTTTCGCTATTGTCAGTACCACAATCATATAGTCAAGAATCATATATCTGAAAATCAGCCCCTACTGTTTGCTAGTCTGGGCAGGACAGCGTTTCAAAGTCTCCAAATTTCTCAGTGTAGCGCCTTAACGTGCCTTCCAAAGCACGGGAGCGCTCAGTTAGTAACTACTCAAAGCGGTTGTAGATTTACTATGAAGGTAGTTGTTTGTAATCCTTTTGACCAAGCATCTTGTGTTTCACTTCATGGCGACAGCGGTGGGATACGAACCCACGCCCTTTCGGACTGGTGCCTAAAACCAGGCACCCATCCATGTACTGACCCCGCCCGACATTGTTTAAAGGCTGGCGTCCACTAGGCTCGCCGAGCCGAGTCGAATCGAATCGAAAATAATGAATTCGCCTTCATACCTACACCGGTTGCGGTACGTGCACGCCGCTGGGCCTCGAGCGCTCCGTTTCTTGTAAACTGTCATTCAATGGAACTTGTTAACTATGTAAACAAACCGCCATATTGAAATTGTCTCTGAATGATGAATTTACTAGTGATGCGCAAGACTACTGCTTTACTTTGTCAAACCATACCGAATAATAAAATACCGAAATAATAAACAAATAGGTATTTATCTTTAATTTATTTCATCACGATCAGAAGAAAAATCGGTTGTTGAAGGTGATGTATCACCAGTATTTATAATAAAAGGTGGCGTTACATCGTCTGTAGCCCTATCGATGATGCCGTCTAATTTTTTCATTTTATTTTCTTCCTCTATGACGTGACCCACGCATTTCTTTTTTATAGCACGTCTTTGTTATGAGGATAGGTTGGCAATGTCTTTTCTACGTACTTGTACAAATTAATGGCATTTTTTTTTCATTTTCCGTCATTTGAACTGGTGTATGTTTCGATCTCTTTCGTGGCTGCAAGTCCGAAGTTTGAGATGTTCCTGGCTGATCACTCATGTTTTCGTTGCCAGCAATAATAAGCAATATCAGAATCCGTGTTCGGTAGCAAATCGTCGTTCCAAAATTAAATAATATCCAGGTCACAATGCAAATCAAAATCCGTAAATTAGGCCAAGTCGTTAGAAAATTCAATAAAAAAGAAGTAAGATACGTGGAAAAAGTTTATCAGAAAAACCGGCCAAGTGCGTGTCGGGCCACGCGCAAGGTAGGGTTCCGTAGTCGTCCACCCGTTACATTATGTGGACTAAAACTTACTTACTTATGTTTAGTCTGTAAAAAGTTGTATATGTATATTAAATTGTGGCAATAAATATATATTCTGATTCTGATTCTGATTCTAAAAAGTTCGCAAACTTATATTTACTATGTTTTTGACAGAATTAACAACATTATCTAAGGTATCAATGGAAATTGTACGAAGGTTTGCTTTTGCAAAGTACATTTCTGAAGTTCGACTATTACTCGTTAACTAGTACCTAATGTCTACTTAGCTGTGATAGTTTTCCTTTTAAATTCATTGTATATACTACTACCATGATTTTTTTCACATGCCTAGTAGCCACCATTTAGCTGGCAGGGGGGGGGACACTTGACCATAACAAAAATTATCACTTCAAAGCTTAATATCACGCCAACCTATTCTTTAATCAAAAAATGCTTTTAGAAACCTTATAATATTTTTGAAAGAGCTATCCAACGATACCCCACACGATGGGGTTTGGAAGAAAAAAAAAATTGCACCACCACTTTACATGTAGGGGAGGTAGATATGAGCGCCGCGCCGCCGCGCCGCCGCCGCCGGCGAAAATCCCACGCCGCCGCCGCCGATACAGGGCAATCGGCGCGCCGATCTATGTCTCGCGCGCGTTTCAGATACCGTGTAGCCTATCTTTTACACACGTTTATCATCGATCGGCAAACTAGTTTGGAATTTGATAGCTTACGGTTATATAAGGTTATTTATTTTAGGGTTCAGTACCAAAAATGCACAAAAGGATCCTTAATGAGCGTTTCTAGCCGTCTGTTCGTCAGATTGCTAAATATTAAATTTCAGAAACTATTTATGTTATCGATTTGAAATTTGGAATACCTACTTGTAAAATAGGTTATGTGTAGTATTTGTGCTATAATTATCAAAGTAAAATATCATATACTATCGAAATTATTCTTTATTTTATTTTAAATACGATTGCTTTGCACTTGACCACAAATTACCTGATGGTAAGTGATATTGTGGTCTAGGATGGAATGCGCTTACCTAGAAAAAAACAATTCACTCTCGCCTTGAGGACCATAATAATATAGGTTCAAGGAGAATTTCGGTAAGGAGTTCCATAGCTTGGCCTTTTTCACAATAAAAATGAAAGCAAAGCGTTTCCTGCGCGAGTTTTCGGAACTGCCACCGTGAAACGGTGTCGCTTTGAAGGGGCGGGAGATATTATGTGATTCCTCAGCAGACTGCGATGCTAACCTGCTATGCTAGAAGATCCCCAGTGGACCAATTTTGACGAAAGCCGTATTGTCGGTCACTGAGGAGGTCATTGATTCTAGGTATGCCAAAGAGCCTGCTGTTCAGGACACTCTTCATAATCTTGCAGTGAACGGATGTGACCGAAATGGGCCTGTAGTTAGTACGCGACTACTGCGTATTAAATAATCTTCAATGCCGTTAAAAATTTGCTTGGCTTAGTGAAGAACTTGCTTGTTTCTTACACGGTACGATGTGTTCGAGGTTCACCAAAAGATTGGAATAATGCAGCGCCTAGTATTTGTGATAAATCCTAGAAGTATATAATATGCGAGTGTGTTTGCGTTAGAAACACCATGTTCCGTAGGCATCCAAGAGTTTATCCAAGAGGCAGAAATGTCATGTTTACATACTGATATCATAGTTTAGAGCTTTGTCATGTGACTGGACCACCTTGACACGAAGTTTCCCGCAGGTAGCAACAGACTTGCTGTTTTCATTGGCACTTAGATGTTACATATACAGCCAGCAGAGCGTAATCGACAAGGACGGGATAAAATGTAGAGCATCGATATAAATCAAATAAATAGGCGTGTTTGTCATCCTGACAGTAAAAATGACGTTGACAGGCGTGTCCGGCATCAAATACGTGAAAAAATCGTATTTAACGCCTATATGTAGGATTTTTGTTTTGAACCTCAGGTTTTTTCAAGGTCACGCCGCCGACGCCGCCGCCGCCGATTAATTTTAATCGGCGCGCCGCCGCCGGCCAATTGCCCATCGGCGCTCATATCTAAGGGGAGGTACCCTGAAAAAAAAAATTTTTTAAGATTTTATTCTACCGTTTTGTCGGCGTCATTGATATGTATACTCATGCCAAATTACAGCTTTCTAGTATTAACGGTTACTGAGAAAAACGGGGGTCGGACGGACGGACGGACGGACGGACGGACGGACGGACATGGCGAAACTATAAGGGTTCCTTGTTTACTACGGAACCCTAAAAAGGGAATTAAAACCATTAATCGGAGTTTACATATTTATTTAAAAAATCAAATTTACAAACTACCGCGTAGTGTATACAACCGCGTTGGCAGGTACAGAGTGTTAGTTGGGTAGTGTGTAGCGGCTTTAAAATTTCACCAATTTTAGTCACAACACTATCATCATAGACAATTGTAGAATTTAAAAGAAACAAAAACGTCATTCCATCAGGTCCTAATAACCTAACTTATGAAACCATTTTAGATTTTAAACTTTTAATGAAATATCCAAGATACAGTTATATATTTAATGAATTTGTATTTTACGGTAACGACCGTTTCAATAGTGTATGGTTGCAATAGTGTTTGATGAGGCGGTGTGACAATTCAAGGAGAAACAGTGACAAAACAAAGTTACGTCTTTAAGTAATAATATAATATCTGTGAACGACAGCCAGCCATGGCATACGTAACTAAAGCGGGTATTACACTGTCCTGAATTTAGGACACTTAGAAGGGTTCCGACCTATACGTTAGGGCGAGAATTTAGGGGTTGCAATATCGGACGGTTTTCCAATTCCGGAATTGTATCCGATATTGGGTTCCAATTCCGGAATTCCGGAACTGGTTCCGGAATTGGGAATTTAGATATGAGCGCCGCGCCGCCGCGCCGCCGCCGCCGGCGAAAATCCCACGCCGCCGCCGCCGATACAGGGCAATCGGCGCGCCGATCTATGTCTCGCGCGCGTTTCAGATACCGTGTAGCCTATCTTTTACACACGTTTATCATCGATCGGCAAACTAGTTTGGAATTTGATAGCTTACGGTTATATAGGGTTATTTATTTTAGGGTTCAGTACCAAAAATGCACAAAAGGATCCTTAATGAGCGTTTCTAGCCGTCTGTTCGTCAGATTGCTAAATATTAAATTTCAGAAACTATTTATGTTATCGATTTGAAATTTGGAATACCTACTTGTAAAATAGGTTATGTGTAGTATTTGTGCTATAATTATCAAAGTAAAATATCATATACTATCGAAATTATTCTTTATTTTATTTTAAATACGATTGCTTTGCACTTGACCACAAATTACCTGATGGTAAGTGATATTGTGGTCTAGGATGGAATGCGCTTACCTAGAAAAAAACAATTCACTCTCGCCTTGAGGACCATAATAATATAGGTTCAAGGAGAATTTCGGTAAGGAGTTCCATAGCTTGGCCTTTTTCACAATAAAAATGAAAGCAAAGCGTTTCCTGCGCGAGTTTTCGGAACTGCCACCGTGAAACGGTGTCGCTTTGAAGGGGCGGGAGATATTATGTGATTCCTCAGCAGACTGCGATGCTAACCTGCTATGCTAGAAGATCCCCAGTGGACCAATTTTGACGAAAGCCGTATTGTCGGTCACTGAGGAGGTCATTGATTCTAGGTATGCCAAAGAGCCTGCTGTTCAGGACACTCTTCATAATCTTGCAGTGAACGGATGTGACCGAAATGGGCCTGTAGTTAGTACGCGACTACTGCGTATTAAATAATCTTCAATGCCGTTAAAAATTTGCTTGGCTTAGTGAAGAACTTGCTTGTTTCTTACACGGTACGATGTGTTCGAGGTTCACCAAAAGATTGGAATAATGCAGCGCCTAGTATTTGTGATAAATCCTAGAAGTATATAATATGCGAGTGTGTTTGCGTTAGAAACACCATGTTCCGTAGGCATCCAAGAGTTTATCCAAGAGGCAGAAATGTCATGTTTACATACATCATGTGATATCATAGTTTAGAGCTTTGTCATGTGACTGGACCACCTTGACACGAAGTTTCCCGCAGGTAGCAACAGACTTGCTGTTTTCATTGGCACTTAGATGTTACATATACAGCCAGCAGAGCGTAATCGACAAGGACGGGATAAAATGTAGAGCATCGATATAAATCAAATAAATAGGCGTGTTTGTCATCCTGACAGTAAAAATGACGTTGACAGGCGTGTCCGGCATCAAATACGTGAAAAAATCGTATTTAACGCCTATATGTAGGATTTTTGTTTTGAACCTCAGGTTTTTTCAAGGTCACGCCGCCGACGCCGCCGCCGCCGATTAATTTTAATCGGCGCGCCGCCGCCGGCCAATTGCCCATCGGCGCTCATATCTAATTGGGATTTACCTTTTTCAACTAAATTGATGTCACGAAAATGTACTAAAAATATAATCATTATCGTTTTATAGGCAATATCCAGATAGGGTAGCCTGTATTTTAAATTTTAGTAAAAATAAATTAAGATATTTCGTACTTTCAATTTACTTTATCACTTTACCTACTGAATTAACGGCTTTCCGGGATCAAATAAGCTGAGTGCTAAATATGATTCATTAGTAGTCATATGTATATGGTCATTAATTCATTATCAGCACTAAACTCGTGATTTTCGAAAAAAATGCACGAAGTTTCATGTGGGTCAATTCCGTGTTATACTTAAAATTATTTGGAATGTCCGAGTAGTATCAAATTAGGCCGTTCAAAAAGCGACTTTACTGTCCAAGCGTGAAGATTCAAAGTCCAATGACAAGTTTTATAAAATGTCGGACATTTTAAATAATTTCTACTATACTGGAAGGGGGAACGCCAAAAGCATAAAACACAGGCGAGGTGGCGCTGTTCTTCAAGAATGGTGACAACACTGACAAGTGACAACACACTACTGAACAACTACCGAACCATCACGCTTTTGAGCCATGTATACAAGAGTCATTACGAGCCGTCTCGCACGCAGGCTTGATGAATTCCAGCTAGCCTCCCGAAAAAGCCGGTTTCCGAAGAGGCTTTAGTACCATAGACCACATCCATGAACGGCTAGGTACAGTAGGTACGTAAGCCACACTAGAGCACACGAACGCAGCTAACGGCGGAGTTAAGTGATCGTGGTATCCAAAATACGGATAGGAGGAGTATACGTGATGGAATACCAATACCAGTTTGAAATCTATTCACAAAATGTTTATAAATCTGGTGATAGGCGAACAATTCCTCAGTTTTACATTGTGAAATTTAAGAATAAACATACAAAACACTCTATTTTCTCTCTCTAAATTCATCAAATCCAATTCCGGAATTTCCGATATTTCGAGTGTATCAATACCGGAATTGTAATATCGGAAAAATTGGCCGAGATTCCGGAATTTCGAGATTCCGGAATTCCGGAATGCAAGCCCTAGGCGAGATGCTTCAACTCCCCTCCACTAGTTAGGACGCCTGATTTAGGCTTATGTAGTACATGTACTAAGAACTAAAAAGACCTAGTTCCCAACACTGTACTAGAGCGAACTATTCCGTAAAGTTTCTGCTCTTAGTACATTTAGTACTACATGCGGAGCGAAACCTGAACAGAGACAACAATATCCGAATGACCGACCGACCAGAAGCAACCGAACGAAACCGAACGGCTCTCGACTGGCGCGAACGTGAGCGAATGGTCATTCGATAGTTCACTCATTCAATTCAGTCAAAGGAGCACGAATATTGACTTTTCTCTCGGTGTACTAGTGTACTAAAAGACCGAACTAGTACATGTGAGAGATTGTACTAGTCCGGAGCGATCCGCTCAGTGAACGAGCGCGCACAAGCCTAGCCTGATTCAGGACAGTGTAATACCCGCTTAATAATAGTTATTTGAACTTCATAAAATATCGTCTGATCACGGCCACCGCGCGTCAGCGAAGGACGCGCCCTGATTGGTCGAGGCGCTCTAGTATTGTTAACGCCTTTTTCGCCGCTTGGGCACACGGCGAGCGGCGAGCGCCGAGCGTTTAGTCTAGCCACGGACACCTGTCGCGCTATCACGTGAATACACGTTATGTCCGTATCTAATCCAGTTTTTTATTGAACTCTTGAAATTATCAAGCTATCGAAGATGTTGTGATGTTAATGGCTGAACAGTGAACATTAACAGTGATGGAGTGATGGTCATTCGAACTGGATCGTAAGAACAAAACAATGGTAGTGACACGATCTCGGAGAGAGTAAAAATGAAGAACTGTTTATGCGCCGTGAAACAGTGGGCGAACTAGAGGTGGGTGATAAATAACTTGTGCATTTCATCGTGGTATCAAGTAGGTTAGAAAATTTGCGGTCCGCTCTCCGCCTATGGTCTATTATGAAGTTAGCAACTGTCAAAATGCTGTCAGTGTCATGTCATAGCTAGAAAACAAAACAACTAAATACGTAATATTGTATTGAAACGAGACATTCGTTATTTAAGGCCGTGTATTACCACTTTTGAGTTTTTAAAAACCATCTGAGACATAGAATATAGAGTCTTAAAATCTAAAAAAAATATTTGTGTTACATAAGGATCTTATCTAGTCAAAGTCGCAGTCAGTTACATGACCTGATGAATTTCACTCGATAGAAAAAAATCGCGAAGTTACCCCTTTTTGGAATGTATTTTCAATACTACGGCTATATTACTGATATTTAACATTTAATTTTTTACTCAATTAAAGATCGTAAATAGTTATAGACAAATTCGCAGGGTTTGCTTTGATAAAATGATTGGCTCAATGACTGTAGCTAAATATTTACAAAACTGCGCGCAGAGCTTGCGTAGAGAGCAGGATGGTTAATTGTAAACTCACGCGTGTTAAAACGGGACATTTGCGTTTGGGATACCTCCCCTTAATTACAAAATTACGCGTTGTTGCTGTGTTCCAAAATGTTCGGAAATTGGAGTGCCACACTTTCCGAAAGACGCTAAAAATTCACAAAGAAGAAATGCCCCTAAAGAGTTTTCCAGGGGTCTGCATCAATAAATGAACAAGTTTTACCACCAAATGAAACCACACAAGACATCTCTCATGAGGTTGAAATACCTGTTAGCCTGTGACAGAAGATCCGACTAACGAGAGAGTGACATTAGAGGCAGCCTACATTTGTGGAACCCAAATATGCGATTAACCACTTTCAGTTGTTATAAGCATAAAAACACTAAAATTTCTGGTTGGAGCTACACCAGGTGCTGTTGACTTACTGCTCAGGAGCATTTGCTGGATCAGCCAGTGATCGACAAATAGTAGAACGGAGTAATATGTGACAAAGGGGACAGTATAATTACATATTATAAAAAGTTAGCAAGTCAGAGAGTTCACATAGAGATGCTCATAGGATTAACAAAAAACATACAGTAGAATCCGGATACAGCGACCATCAAGGGACTGGTGATATTATGTTGCACTAACAGGACGTCGTACAAAACGGACTGATTTTCTTTGAAAATGTTTGGTATGAATCCTAACTTCGGTGATTTAGCAGTTGTTACAAGCGGTCAAATGTTATAAGTGGATTCTACTGTACAAAATGTGTACTATGTGTACTACCAGTGAACTTAAGAAAGGAGTTCTATTTACTTGGTTTTATTTATTCATTTTCATCATCATTGTCAGTGAGATATGTATAAGGAAACGTCTATAGGTCTATACCTAAGTAATTTTACAAACATACCAATACACTGTATTCTTGTGACTGTTTCTGTTTTATCTCCTAATAAATGAAAAAAAAAAAACCTATTAAATAAGTATCAATTAATTGGTAACATACAATACAGTGCAGGTATATAAGTACAGATATATAAGAATCATACTAAAATAAGTGCCGTTCAGCAGTGTCATGAAAATCATGATGTTGATATTCAGGGCAACCAGGAAACAATAACAAATTATAGCATACAGTAACAATTAGAGATTTAGCATACAGTGTTATAGAATTTGTGAGAAATGTGTACACAAGTGTCTGTATGAACAGAGTACAATTTCTAAAGTCATAAGTATAGATTTGGAGTTGGACTGACATGTGTGTGTCAAGTGGCATTCCCATTTATTAATTTTATGATAGTCACATGAACTTAAGCTCAAGCCACACAGAGAGCGGGCGGGCGGTGGCGACGCGGGCGCGGGCGGCGGCGGCGCGGGCGCGGGCGGCGGCGGCGCGGGCTGCCGCCAAAGGCCGTTGCCGCCCGCGCCCGCGCCGCTGCCGCCCGCGCCCGCGCCGCCGCCGCCCGCGCCCGCGCCGCCGCCGCCCGCGTCCGCGCCGCCGCCGCCCGCGCCCGCGCCGCAACCGCCCGCCCGCTCTCTGTGTGGCTTAAGCTTTACTGTCAGAGTTTCTATAGCTTAAGCCACACAGAGAGCGGGCGGGCGGTAGCGGCGCGGGCGCGGGCGGCAGCGGCGCGGGCGCGGGCGCGGGCGGCAGCGGCGCGGGCGCGGGCGGCAGCGGCGCGGGCGCGGGCGGCAGCGGCGCGGGAGCTCCTTTGTGCTGCCGCCACCGCCAAAAGCAGCTCCCGCGCCGCTGCCGCCCGCGCCCGCGCCGCTGCCGCCCGCGCCCGTGCCGCTGCCGCCCGCGCCCGCGCCGCTGCCGCCCGCGCCCGCGCCGCTGCCGCCCGCGCCCGCGCCGCTGCCGCCCGCGCCCGCGCCGCTACCGCCCGCCCGCTCTCTGTGTGGCTTAAGCTTATATGTTCGAGCGTTATATGCAACCTTTTCTATTTGCGAGTTGTAAATGTCAAATATTGAAAATACTACGTTCTATCTTTACTTGAAATATGTCAGACCTAAGCAAACTATGTAAAATTCTAAATTATATCACAAATTGCTGAATAAATGAAAGTTTTCTTATAAATCAATGTTTATTTAATTATAAAGAACCAGCAGCGCAAACATAATGGTCCATTACGAGCCGGATTAAAAGTGAAAAAAAAAACAAGTTTTTATACATTGAACGAAATTTTCATTATGTAAGTCGAAACATTTACCTAATACATCAAATTGCTTAAACATATTGAAGAAAATGGGGAAAAGCGGCGTCCAACCTATTGTTTTCTAATCGAATGGAAATTTAAACGATAAAGGAAGAAATTCCTAAAGCGGCGACTAATTTTAAAAACCGGCCAAGTGCGTGTCGGGCCACGCGCAAGGTAGGGTTCCGTAGTCGTCTACCCGTTACATTATATGGACTAAAAAGTTCGCAAACTTATATTTACTATGTTTTTGACAGAATTAACAACATTATCTAAGGTATCAATGGAAATTGTACGAAAGTTTGCTTTTGCAAAGTAGGTACATTTCTGAAGTTCGACTATTACTCGTTAACTAGTAATGTCTACTTAGCTGTGATAGTTTTCCTTTTAAATTCATCGTATTTACACCTACCATGATTTTTTTCACTTGCCTAGTAACCACCGTTTAGCTGGCAGGGGGGGGGGGGGGGGGGGACACACTTGACCATAGCTAAAATTATCACTTCAAAGCTTAATATCACGCTAACCAATTCTTTAATCAAAAAATGCTTTTAGAAACCTATTAATATTTTTAAAAGAGCTATCCAACGGTACCCCACTCGATGACGTTTGGCAGAAAAAAAAATTGCACCACCACTTTACATGTAGGGGAGGTACCCTAAAAAAAAATTTTTTTAAGATTTTATTCTACCGTTTTGTCGGCGTCATTGATATGTATACTCATGCCAAATTACAGCTTTCTAGTACTAACGGTTACTGAGAAAAACGGGGGTCGGACGGACGGACGGACGGACATGGCGAAACTATAAGGGTTCCTTGTTTACTACGGAACCCTAAAAAGTCACTGAAAGCACGTATATCTACCTTACTACATACTTAGAAATCCGATTAGAAGCGCTTGATTGAAAAGGATGAAGTATAATTGCGACAAAATGGGAGAAAGTTACATTTAATACTAAAACAGAGTTAAAAGAAGCCTTAACGAAACTGCAACCGCAACAATAGTACCAGTCACTTGTCAGGTGAAGCAGAGCAATTATTGAGACCTGAACCCATTACTAGTGCGAACTATGAGCAGTATTGGACTGGACACAAATTAAGAAAAGATTCATCTAGTGGAGTAAAACACTTATTAGATACAAGTGAATGTTTGAGTACATTGACAAATATTGATATTGATGTGTCATCCTGGGATATTATTATTAAAACAATACAAGAACTTCGTCTTCGAGTATCGACACACAGACAGCAGCTATCCAGCATCGATGCGGTCTGGCTAACTTACAGGAAACGTGATTTAGCCTAGAAATACAGCATGAAGTTTATCTATGACATGAGAACTGGAAAACTTGAAGTAAACTGGAGCTAGTAGTCTAGTTATTCTAATGTTATAAAATTATTTCTGTAAACTGGTAAGCTTATATTTGATAAGGTAGTAATTGAAAGAAAATGTCAATAGATTAAACATTACTGGACTAGGTCTTGCTGACTTCTACATTGACTATGTATACTGAACAAGTGGGTACTGTAGTTGCAGAAACTGCCTGTGAGTGGCAGTGTTTCTGGGTGGGGGAAAGTACTTTATCACTTAAATACATACATACACGGTAAGTTGTATATGTATTGAGTGAACTATAACTTACTTCCCCTTCACAGAAAGTCTATTTAGGATAACCGGAGCTGAAGAACTTAGCGACGTGGAAATGTTGATAAGTACAGAAGTACGTATGCGAACGAATCTGACAGATGGTGGTGCTAGATTTAAGAGGAAACCTTACTGAATTGGATCCTTCAGGAAGAGTTTCTGCTTATTTTGTAAGTAACAACCTTAATAATTTTGCGACTACTAGATACACAGTTTAGATAATTTAATCGTGTGTTTGGTTTAAAAGTGAAGAGAGCTTGAAACCAGTAGATAGCTACGTATGAGTAACTTACACTTAACTACCTATTGGAAGGAAATATCTACTCCTCAAGCAGAAATTCATATTATCATGAATTTATTGTAATAGATACCTACCTATTTATTAGAAGATATGTAGTATATCCAGGACAATTGATACCTACATCATGATTTCTGATTACGAACTACTTACTACTAGGAGATATGTAATGTATTTATAAAGAATCAAACTTACGAGACAATCAAATAAAGAACATTATGACTTGGTTATGTACAATTGGTGTCTGCAATTCATAGAAGGGTATAAGGGAAGCTTCATGGGTATTTATTCAAACGATTCTTATCGTAACCTGCGGGTTTTTTGGCCCATGAAGTTAATCATGTTTGTTAATCATAGCCAGTAGCTCTAGTATAAGTTTTTTCGAAACATTAACTAATTCGAACGCGTTTGCGTTTTGTCTCAAAATGTATGAAAGTGGTATGAAAACGTGAACAGCGCCTCTGTTGGTCACTAGTGGAAACTAAAACAGCGAGTATAACATTTGTTGCTAACCGATGAACGCGCGTATTTCAAACTCGGTGAGAGCGTTTTCATACATTTTGAGACAAAACGCAAACGCGTTCGAATTAGTTAATGTTTCGAAAAAACTTATACTAGAGCTACAGGACGAAAAAACTCATAAGCTTTTGTCATATATAAATATAGAATAATGTGGGTAGACTCTTTTACTTTTTATCATAAAATATCTTATAATTGTATGTAAGTCGTGTCAAGATGTGCTCCCAAGCAGATTAAACGTACTAATATCAAACGAGTGTTTTATTGGACATAATAGTGGCGACGTACGTAAAGTGGATACAGTTTTATCAAAATGGCAAAACAATCAGTGAAATTTCACGAATTCAACCCTCAAACGGATAGTTGGGACAATTACTTGGACAGGTTAAAGTATTTGTTTTGAGGCTAATGGCATCGATACGGAGCAGGCTAAAAAGGCGAACTGTGGTGAACAAGTGTTTGAAACATGTTTGGCTTTGATTACACCCAAAAAATCAAGTGAGGTAACATTTAGTGAAATAGAAACGATTCTAACCAAACATTATAGCCCGAAACCGAATGAAATATCGATGTCGTACAAGTTTTACAAGCGAGATCAACAACAAGGTGAAAAAGCGTCGGATTATATCACCGAGTTGCGAAAGATTAGTTCTTGTTTTAACTTCAAAGACTTGGAACGAATGCTACGCGACCGTCTTGTCTGCGGTATGAACGATCATAAATTGCAATACGAACTGTTGAAAAGAAACGAACTAAGTTACAAAGAAGTTGTTGATGCGATGCTTTCGTCGGAGAGTGCAGTCAAAGACGTTCGTATGATAGTAAAGCTTAAGCCACACAGAGAGCGGGCGGGCGGTGGCGGCGCGGGCGCGGGCGGCGGCGGCGCGGGCGCGGGCGGCAGCGGCCTTTGGTGGCAGCCGCCACCGCCAAAAGCAGCTCCCGCGCCGCCGCCGCCCGCGCCCGCGCCGCCGCCGCCTGCGCCCGCGCCGCCGCCGCCCGCGCCCGCGCCGCCGCCGCCCGCGCCCGCGCCGCCACCGCCCGCCCGCTCTCTGTGTGGCTTGAGCTTAACAGGGAGTCCCGGCGGCGGGGGGACCGACGCGCGCGACTCTGCGCCGGCAACCTCCGCGCCCGAGCCTATGGACGTCAACGCCGTGCACTCCAAGCGCTTGCCCGGCGGCACCACTACACGGTTGTGCTACAGATGTGGAGAACATCACGGTGGAGAATGTCGTTTCATTAACGCTATATGTCGTTTCATTAACGCTATATGCCGATTCTGTAAGAAAAAAGGACATCTCGAAAAGATATGCATCGCGAAGAAAAAAAGCGGAAACAGGACCGTCAACTACACAGATTCAGAGAGGGAGCAGGACGAGGATATAGGCGGCATCTACAACGTGGACGCGGACAGCCGCGTGCCGCCGTACGAGGTGCAGGTGACGCTGAACGGCGCGCCGTACCGCATGCAGGTGGACACTGGCGCCAGCTTCTCGCTGGTGAACGAGCGCACGTGGCGCGCTCTGGGGCGGCCGCCGCTGCAGCCGCCGCCGCTCACGCTGCGCACGTGGACCGACGCGCCCGTGGAGCTGCTCGGCCGGACAACCCTCCGTGTGCAGTATAAGGACATTTCTTGCGATTTAAGCGTGTTTGTCGCGAAGGGTAAAGGTCCTAACCTTTTAGGCCGCGATTGGTTTGCGCCGCTTAATTTTACGCTGAACATTAATTTTGTATCAAATTTAGACGTCGATAATAACACGCATACGATCATGGCAAGGCATAGTGAGGTTTTCAAAGAGGGGCTAGGTACTTACCGAGGGGAGCCTGTCACTATACACGTGAAACCGGGCGCTACGCCTAAATACATTAAAGCGCGGCCGGTACCGTACGCAATTAAAGATCGAGTCGAGAAAGAAATTGACAGACTGGTTCAGGAGGAGGTACTTCGCCCCGTGTCTTTTTCCGAATGGGCGACACCGGTCGTTCCTATAGTTAAAAAGTCAGGAGATATACTACTGTGCGGCGACTATCGCAGCACAGTAAATCAAGCTACAGAGTCGGATACCTATCCGATGCCGACGGCGAATGAAGTATTCGCGACCATAGCGGGAGGTAAGTACTTCTCAACCCTGGACTTGGACCGGGCGTACACACAAGTGACCGTGGACGACGCGACAGCTAAATTGCTCACACTGAATACCTGTAAAGGTCTGTACTCGGTTCATCGTTTAGCATTCGGAGTAAAGGCGAGTCCGGGTATTTTTCAGCGACTGATGACAGCATTGTTAGCTGGAATCCAAGGCGTGGCGGTGCTCATCGATGACATCATCATAGCCGGCCGCACCCTGCCTGAAATGTGGCAACGATTGGACGAGGTACTTACCCGTATTGGTAAAGCGGGTCTTCGGCTCAACAGCAAGAAGTGTAAGTTGGCCAGACAACGAGTCGAATTCCTTGGGTATATTGACGCGATGGGTATACACCCGGGCCCGAGTAAAGTGGAGGCTATCACAAATACACCGGAACCACACAACGTGCACGAATTGCAGGCATTTCTCGGTCTATACAATTTTTATGAAAGGTTTATACCTCATAAAGCTACTATGTTGGAACCTCTGCATCGGCTGCTCGATAAAACGCAGACGTGGCAATGGACAGAGACCGAACAAAATGCTTTTAATAAGGCGAAACATCTGTTGTCATTTGACATGACATTGGTCCATTACGATTTGAACAAACCATTGACACTGACTTGCGACAGCTCGGAGTATGGCGTGGGCGCAGTCCTCGCGCACGTTATGGAGGACGGCCAGGAGCGTCCTATAGCTATGAGCTCGCGGACACTGCACGTTCACGAACGACGTTATTCACAACTCGACAAGGAAGCAGCATCGATCATGTTTGGCATTCAAAAGTTTCACAATTATTTAGTTGGACGCTCTTTCACAATAGTGACGGATCATAAGCCGCTCCTCGGCATTTTTGATCCCAGGAAGCCAATGCCAATCATGATCTCACCCAGACTAACGAGAATAGCTCTCGCATTGACGGCACATAGCTATGCAATTATTTACAAGCCAGGATCTCAGATCGGGAATGCTGATGGATTAAGTCGATGGCCACAGCCAGTACCGGACCAACCGGAACAAGAACTCGGCGAGATATTACTAATGGCGGAAAATTCACAAGCTTTTCCGTTTGACGCGGACCAAATCGCAAAAGAGACCAAAAAAGACAATACTTTGGCGTTAGTCGCCAATTACATGTATCGGGGTTGGCCTGCAAAGGTGACCGATAATGAGTTACGACCATACTGGCTTCACCGCTCTGAATTGTCTCTTCAAGAAGACTGTATACTCTTAAGCTCAAGCCACACAGAGAGCGGGCGGGCGGTGGCGGCGCGGGCGCGGGCGGCGGCGGCGCGGGCGCGGGCGGCAGCGGCCTTTGGCGGCAGCAGCCACCGCCAAAAGCAGCTCCCGCGCCGCCGCCGCCCGCGCCCGCGCCGCCGCCGCCCGCGCCCGCGCCGCCACCGCCCGCTCTCTGTGTGGCTTAAGCTTAAGGCTGTCGAGTTGTAATTCCTCCTGCATTACGCAAGGCAACTTTACAAGTACTCCATAGTACTCACAACGGTATTGTTCAGACAAAGGCTTTGGCAAGAAGCTACGTGTGGTGGCCACAACTCAATGAAGACATTGAAAGGCTTGTTGGGAACTGCTCCATTTGCCTGGAACATCGACATATGCCTCCGAAGACTAGTCATGAGTGGATTACACCGACAAGGCCGTGGTCGAGGTTACACATAGATTTTGCCGGCCCGTTCCACGGAAATCTTTTTCTTATCGTTGTGGACTCGTATTCTAGATGGCCTGAATTATTCATGGTCTCTAATACAAGTTCGGCTACAGTCATAAAGCATTTGCGATTGTTATTTGCCTCGCATGGTTTATGTGAGACTATCGTATCCGACAACGGTACATCGTTTACATCGGTGGAAATGGAGCGATTTTTGGAAGCGAACAAAATAAGACATGCTAAAACTGCGCCTTACCACCCAGCCACAAACGGTTTAGCAGAGAGGATGGTTCAAACGGTGAAGAATAAATTACGAAAGATGAGTAATACCTTGGGATGTTTTAATTCCTAACATGCTACTAGGGCTGCGGGCCACCCCTTGCTCGGCCACAAACAAAAGCCCAGCAGAACTGCTGATGAATAGGAAGCTACGCACTTTGCTAGACACGATCCATCCGAATAATATAGTTCACAAAAAAGTAGAACAGCAAATAGATCGAAATGCACAAATAAAACGAAGAGAAAGCAACATTGGCCAGAAAGTAATGTATAGAAATTACGGAAAAGGTGCCAAATGGTTACCTGGAAAGGTAGTTAGCAAAGGTGGCCCATCTAGTTATCAAGTTGAAGCAACCGATGGGTCAGTGGTCAATAGACATATTGATCAGTTGATTAAAACCTCAGCAGAAGGCTCGATTATAAATGATCAACCCGAGATTGGAGAGAATGGGGGAGAAGGTGTAAGACAAGATGTTACTAATGAAGAATGCATAGAAATGGAAAGTATTGGTGAGGATGATTACCAGGATGACAAAATAATAGAAATACCGAGCTCAGATCAGTGGGCTTCAATGCTGGGCATACCTCCACCTGAGCCAAGTCAGTCGGGTCAGTCGGGAGGGAAAGTTCTTAACAGAACTAGACCGCATTCTAAAGCTCCTTATGATAGGCCAGGGAAGAGCAATGAATCATTATAAAACAGTAAGATGATTAACTAACAAATATTTCAATGGAGTGTTGATTTAAAGCTTACATTCATTTATGTTGATTCCATGAAGTGTGAATTTAGTAAACAGTTACTTTGGGGGAAGATATGTCATATATAAATATAGAATAATGTGGGTAGACTCTTTTACTTTTTATCATAAAAAGTGAATGTAGCAGGTAGCACTTATAATTGTATGTAAGTCGTGTCAAGATGTGTCCCAAGCAGATTAAACGTATTAATATCAAACGAGTGTTTTATTGGACATAATAGCTTTGTAAATCATAATCATGTTCGTCCTAGGTTTCGAGCAGTTCTTAATCCTATCTAAACTACTGGCCAAAGTATAAGTAAAGAAATATTGATATATTTCGGGTCATAAGGAAATGGTAACATCATTTCACCTGTGCTATTGTCGACGTGGCTCAGGTGAGAGTTTAAACAAGAAACATACTGCGGTACACATCTTGCCACGGCGAGTCCCCGTAGTTTTGGCCAGCGTAGTTACATTATGTTTTTTATCTTGTGAACTGCCAAGTCGTAATGCAATTCATCCTGAGACAGAAGCCTAATCAATGAAGAAGAATCCTAATCAAAGAATATGAATCCTAATCAATGAAGATGAGCCCTAATCAATCGAAGTAAACTTATGCATGGCTTACTGTCTCGGAGTATGATATGGAGGCACCAATCATTCTCTTCATATAGCTTAGCAACGGAACTACGTAACACTTTGAAGATATTTATTCATTAACGCATTCACTGCCACCCTCTTTTCCTGGACATTCGGCAGGTGCCGCACTTTGCTGTGTGCCCCAAACGCACATGTGAGTTCAACCGACTATTTTAAGTCTAAAGCACTAAGGCACAGGGTACAAGTGTCAAATATTATGAACGCGTCTGTGCGTCGAAGGCACTGCGTGAAAGTCACGGTGACGCATATATGCGGCGGTGGCAGTGAATGCGTTAATGGTCAATCGTCAGCTTTTCCCTCAAACTAATGAAACTATTGAACTTTTATCAAGAAATTGTATCTTACGTTTATCTTATTACACTGTACTATATAGGCATTGTATTATGGTGAAGTTCTGGTGACAGCTACATTACAACGGAGTCATATGGTAGTTTTTTTTGTTATATATGTGGTCTCATTAGTACAAGTATGGAACAACATGGCTACTACACTGGATTAAGGGCATCAGGGAGCCACAAGTAAGTGATACATATATTATACTAAGTCGAAGGATTATTTTTCACTCTCGATATGATTTAATACGATAATGGCACCCTGGTCCAGTTGTGTCATAAGGTCAATAGTCGTTAGCAATGTTAAGAAGTTGTGTACTTAGCTATAAATGATTCATGAAACAAAAGAACTACGTTGTCAAATATTTCTCAATTTACAGTTACTTTAATTGCATATTTTGAGGTGATTAAGTCATGCTAGCATAGGGTAAATTTCTATGCTTACAATGAATATTCTGCCATTTTTATTGTCTTTTACAATATTTACAATGTGTGTTTCTGTCATCTACATCAATGTCTTTACAATATTTACTTGTATCTTGTCATTTATAATTATTGATGTCTGTTAACATTGTTTGTTATCCAAATCGTTTGAAGCTTGTGATTCCAACTTTTATTAATGTGAAATATTGCTCAGTTCTTGTCAGTTTCATAAACATTTTATATTTTTATCATTGTTTTGATGACTTAATTCTGTATAATGCCATGGTGGGCGGTAAGAAGAACATAACTGTTCTTGGTGGGCGGTATGTTCGAGCGTTATATGCAACCTTTTCTATTTGCGAGTTGTAAATGTCAAATATTGAAAATACTACGTTCTATCTTTACTTGAAATATGTCAGACCTAAGCAAACTATGTAAAATTCTAAATTGTATCACAAATTACTGAATAAATGAAAGTTTTCTTATAAATCAATGTTTATTTAATTATAAAGAACCAGCAGCGCGAACACTATATGTGCGGCTAGTTTCAGGCTGAAGACCTATAATACCCTGTTTAGGCTTCCTCGATTCTGCAGCGCCTTTATTATATAATGACCTATTATTTTTTAAATTCCTTTAACCCTTTGAACGCCAAGAACCTATAAAGTGGTCGTGTGTCTTTATACCCACCACGCCAACAACCACTAAAAAGGTCGAAGTGAAGGTGTACCTACTTTGATCATCTATGAATTGAATGAATTGAATCTATTATGAATTGTTTTTATTGCTTTGAACGTTACATCAATTCAACAGTGCTTGGTGTGGTGGGCACACGACACACGACCACTTTGGCGTTCAAAGGATATTCTGACGATTTGGCTAAGATTGATGACGTCGTATCTCATAATCTATTCGTATTTATACACATTTTATTACAGATTATGAGAGATCATTTCATTCTGAATGGAACAAGTGTGCTACTTTTTAAATTTTCTTATTTAGTTTCGAATAATCTTGCTTAACCTAACAGCTGTTTCCTCGATTTGCGCTTGAAGAGGCTTTAAAAACGACCTAGTTAAGCTACATATTGGTGCCAAACCGGCTTGAAAAAAATATGCACATGTGCAATAGATACTCCTCTTAGGGATGAGTGGAAGGGTTTTTACAAGTTTCATACAAAAATGCTATAAAAAAAGAATATTAAAATTGGTAAATTTTCTGAAAAACCCACGAACGTGCTTTTTACGTGCGCTCCCCAGAAACGTGCTAAAACCGTGCTTTTTTAGGTGCTATGGTGCTTTATGATTTTACTACTAAAAATGGGGAGGTAATGTTGGTTTGGTACTCTAAAACTATAATTTTTTTTCTAACAATCATTGTGTTAAACAATCTTTCTCCCCTAGCCCTACCCTACGCTTTGATATCCTAAAGCTTGGTTTTACCTGTGGTTGCAGCAGGAAAGAACTTGTCCTGCAACTGCAAGCTCTATCGTTCGTGTCGTTCAATGTGTTCACGATGTAGTACTTAAAGGCTCAATACTCTGTATGTGATGAAAACCGGCCAAGTGCGTATCGGACTTCGCACATTTAGGTTTCCGAACCATGCGCAAAAGTATGTTGGTTTTAACATGAAAAATAAGGAAATTTCCAATCAAAAAAACCTGTTTTATCAAAATATAAGTATTTTATAATGAACAGTATCACCAAATTTCAAGTTTATGGGATCGTCCTAATACAACGCGATAATCGCTCGATCGCGCAGGTGAAATCTATCTATATATATAAAAGAAAAAGTCCTCAGTGACTCATCAACGCACAGCCGAAACTACTAAAGCTAGAGCATTGATTTTTACACAGTCGGTTACATTTATAACGTAGGCTAGAGATAAGAATGGATTTTTCGAAATTCCACCCCTAAGGGGGTGAAAAAGGGGTTCAAAATTTTGAATGAAAAAACGTATTTATTGAAGTTAGAGATTTGAAACTTCGTATATAGATTCTCTGTTTAATTCCACTAAGGGCCTGTTTCAGCGTTTTTCGAAATTTGTTCTCAAAAGGGGTCAAAAAGGGGTTCAGATTTTGTATGGGGAGCTAATCTTTTTTGAAGTGAGAGATTTGAAACTTTGTATATAGACTGTCTGTTTAATTACACTAATGACACATTGAAGGCTAGGCATCAACATAAACGGCGAGTATATCACTCATCTTCGGTTTGCTGACGACATAGTAGTCTTGGCTGAAACCATGGAGGATTTAAGTACAATGCTCGATGACCTCAGTAAAGCCTCCGAGCGAGTTGGTCTAAGGATGAACATGGATAAGACGAAGATCATGTCAAATGCCCATGTAGCACCAACTCCCGTTACAATCGGACGCTTTACGCTCGAAGTTGTAGACGATTATGTATACCTAGGACAGACTGTCCAGTTAGGTAGGTCCAACTTTGAGAAAGAGGTCAATCGTCGAATCCGACTCGGCTGGGCAGCGTTCGGGAAGCTACGGCATATCTTTTCGTCCAATATTCCGCAGTGTCTCAAGACGAGAGTCTTTGACCAGTGTGTGTTGCCAGTGATGACATATGGTACGGAAACGTGGTCGCTCACCATGGGCCTCATAAGAAGGCTCAAAGTCACTCAGAGGGCAATGGAGAGGGCTATGCTGGGAGTTTCTCTGCGTGATCGCATCAGAAATGAGGCCATCCGTAGCAGAACCAAAGTAACCGATATAGCCTTTCGAATCGCTAAACTTAAGTGGCAGTGGGCGGGGCACATTGCACGTAGAACCGATGGCCGTTGGGGCCGAAAGGTTCTCGAGTGGCGACCACGGACCGGAAGGCGCAGCGTGGGTAGACCCCCCACAAGGTGGACTGATGACCTGGTAAAGGTCGCGGGAGTCCGCTGGATGCGGGTGGCGCAAGACCGGTCATTGTGGCACTCTTTGGGGGAGGCCTATGTCCAGCAGTGGACGTCTTTCGGCTGATATGATGATGATGATGATGAATGACATATTTCAGCGTTTTTGGAAATTTCTTCTCAAAAGGGGTGAAAGAGGGGTTCAAAGTTTGAATGGGGAGCAAATCTTTTTTGAAGTAAGAGATTTGAAACTTCGTATGTAGACTGTCTTTATAATTACACTAATGTACTTCTCAAAAGCGGTGAAAAAGGGGTTCAAAGTTTGTATGGGGAGCAAATCTTTTTTGAAGTGAGAGATTTGAAACTTCGTATATATTGAATATTTCAGTGTTTTTCGAATATTCTTATCAAAAGTGGTTCAAAATTAGTATGGGGAGCAAATTTTTTTGAAGTGAGAGATTTGAAACTTCGTATATAGACTCTCTGTTTAGTAACACTAATGTCATATTTTCAGCGTTTTTCAAAATTTTCAAAATTTTTGAGCAAATGATTAACAAATCTGTTTTGAAGTTAGAGATTTGAGATTTCGTATATGGACTCTCTTTATAAATAAATACAACAAAACATGTTTCAGCATTTTAGGAAATCATCCCCCCGAGGGGGTCAAAAAAGGGCTCGAAATTTGTTGGGGAGCAAATATTTTTCTCCCTATTTAAAAACAATCTATCGATATATATAAAAGAAGACCTCTTGACGGATTCATCAACCCACAGCCGAAACTACTTAAGCTAGATAATTGATTTTTACACAGTCGGTTACATTTATAACGTAGGCTAGGGATAAGGAAGGATTTTTGTGAAATTCATCCCCTAAGGGGGTAAAATAAAGCATGAAATTTTGTATGGGAAACGTACAATTTTTGGACTTGGAGACTTGAAATTTCGTGTATAGGCTCTCTGTTTAAATACATCAATAGTGTATTTTAGCGTTTTTCGAAATTATTCCTTAAATGGAGGGGAAAAGCTGGTTCAAAGTTTGTACGGGGAGTAAATCCTAATCCTAATTATAATATTATAAACGTGAAAGTTTGTGCGGATGTATGAATGTAGGAATATATGTATGTACGTTCCACTTAATCTCAAAAACTACTGGTCTGATTTCTACAAAACTGCAGTATTGTAGCTCAGATTCCAGAATAGGACATAGGCTATGATTTATTTCAAAATTCATCCCCTTAGGGGGTTAAAAGGGGTTGGTCATTTTGTATGGAGGAAAAATATATTTTTGGGATATAAAATTGTAACTTCTCTAATCAACTAAGCATCAAAATGGAAGAAAACAGTTTTCAGCGTTTTTCAAAATTCGCCTTTTGAAGGGGTGAAAAAAGGGTAGTAAGTTTGTATGGGGAGTAAATTTTACTTTCAGCCAGAGACTTGAAACTTTGTTTAAAGGTCTAGCAATAAATTATGAAAAAAGTAATTTCAGCGTTTTTAGAAAATCATTCTCTGAAGTGGTGAAAAAGTGATTGAAAGTTAGTATGGACAACCTGTTTTTAAAAGAGAGTAAGTAACTTCATTCTTGACGTGCAGATTCTTAGTTAAAATATAAGATACGTGATTGCAGCGTTTTTGAAAATTCATCCCCTAAGGGTGCAAATAAGAGGTTGAATGTTGGTATGGAAAAGAGTAATACATTCGAAGTGAGCGACTAGAAACTTATAGTAGATAAATAGATTAATAACTGCCCTACCTGTGGGAAGTCGTAGCGGGCTATAAAAGCAAAAGTATGTCCGTCTGCCTTAAACTTAGGTAAGTAAACAGCTGAACCGATTTTTGAGAAAGATATTTAGGTAAATTCGGAGGCCAGCCGCAATAAAACACGTCTTCTAATTCAAGGTATAATGCGAACTGAAAACTACCTACATACATGACACCTCCCCACTTAATAATAACCCCCACCGTACATATAGCTTGGTAATACAATAGTCAAACATCATAACATACTAGGTATCTATTAGGTAGGTATACATCACACTCTTCGTATGGACATGCGTAACGATGTATCGATTAATAGGAACAGTAGGTAATAACATTACCTGAATAAATGAAATAAAAAACTTAAACTTAAAACTTAATAACTAGCAAGAACGCAAATAATCCGGCGCGCGCATTACACAATAACCAACCCTCTGTCCACGCCTTAATTGCTCGCCACACGCTGTATTAATTGTGTTCTCTTACTCTTACAACATGAATGCCTTTCCTAGTAACATGATAAGACGAAACCAATATTAACAATGAGCATCTTCTAAATATATTGATATCCTTTTTTTTTTTTTTTAATTTATTTAACCAACCTTAACCGGACGCTTGTATATTTGGTAAATACCTTTCTTGACTATCTAGGTAATATGTTTTCTATTTACATTTTCTTGGTAAAAGAAGTATAAGTATGATTGAAATCATTTGAGTTGGCCGAGTTGCATCAACTTTATTTGTTTAAAAAGCTATTTTACCGTTTCAACTATTAAGTTCAAAATCCAATAACCTGTTTATGGAATTTCGGTCAACGAAAATAATTTCAACTAGTAACTAACTCAATCTATTTCTAACGGGCGTATTAATTTAGTGCGATGAGGTAAAGGTCTAAGTAACCTTGGCGACTGAATTGCCGATGGAGGTGTGGGATGTTTTGAAGTAGTCGGCGGCGGCGGGGCATCGTTACCGTTACTGGCTATCTTTGCCGGTGATTGCTGCCGGACCTCTTCCGCTATCTCGATGGGCCGAGAACTTTCATCCGACACCTCACTTCCGGTTCTCGGACGTACATCCTCGCTCCCGGTAACCGCTCCGATCCCCTCCCCCTCGGTTGTATCCGGCCAAACATTAGAATACCGACTGCGACGTCTAATTTGGTCAATGTGCCTGTGTACTAAAGTTCCCCGACCGTTATCCACTAAATACCTATTCGAGCCTATTTTATCGACTATAGTGCCTCTCACCCACCTATCTTGGCCCGTGTAATTGCGCGCCCAGACCGGTTCGCCCTGGTCCACGGCGCGCGTGACGCCGCCGGCGGCGTGCACCTGCCGCTGCTGCTCCTCATGCACGCGCTGCTCCACGACACCCTCGCCGCGCAACAAGTCTAGGCGCGTTCTTAGATTGTGTTTCATAAGCAGCATTGCAGGGCTCTCTCCGGTCGTGCCTTGCGGACTATTTCTATAAGCCATCAAATAAGTTTGCATGGCCGCGTCTAAGTCGACATTGTCTCGATATGCCTTCTTTAAGGCGCGTTTACAGAGCTTCACGGCACATTCGGCCGCGCCATTTGACGATTGATGATAAATTGGTGAAAAATACTGGCGTATTCCGTTGCGTTTTAAAAAATCGCCGTATTCCGCACTCGTAAATGGTGGTCCCTGGTCGGACACGACTTCCGTCGGTAAACCGAAACGCGCAAAGGTTTCTCTGAGTACCTTAATGACCGATGAAGCGTTCGTTCGTGGCATCTCGAAAACTTCCATCCATTTCGAGCCAGCATCCACTAAGACAATGTTTTATTTTTAAACGGCCCTAAAATATCAAAATGTAGTCTACTCCATACCCGGGGTGGATACGGCCAGGGGGAGGGCGCAGCGCGCGCCGGCGCCGCCGCCTCCGCCGCGCAGGTGTCACAGCGCCGGCACAGCGCCTCCACGTCCGCGTCCACCCCCGGCCACCACACATAGCTACGCGCGAGTGCTTTCGTTTTAACCATGCCCATATGGCTCGCATGTAATTGCTTCAATACCGTTTCTCGTAATCCGATCGGTATTATCATTCTATATCCCCACATCAAACAGCCCCTATCTATATATATCTCGTTACGTCTGACAAAAAACGGTTTAAATTCTTCATCTGTGCACCCTGAAGGCCAACCAGATTGTACATGAGACATGATTCTACTCATCGTGATATCTTTTCGAGTGGCATTCTTTACGTCATCATTTGTTACTGGTAAGAAATCTTCCACAAAATTAATATAAGTAACTTCCGTGCTTTCTCGAGTTTCTTTGCCAGCCTGAGGTAAGCGTGACAAGGCATCCGCACAATTCTTAGCAGATGCCACGTATTCTATGTCATAATTGTATCCCGATAGGAGGACGGCCCAACGCTGTATACGAGACGCCGCCATCACGGGTATGCCCACCTTATTGCCAAATATATGTGTTAGCGGTTTATGATCCGTTCTTAAAAGGAACTTACGGCCATATAAATATTGATGAAATTTCCTGACACCAAAGATAATAGATAGCGCCTCCCTGTCTATCTGTGCGTACGCCCGCTTTGCCGCGCTAAGCGCCCGCGACGCATAAGCGATGGGCCGCTCGCCCTCCGCCGTGAGGTGCGATATTACAGCCGCGACGCCGACGCCGCTAGCGTCTGTAGTCAAAACTAACGGCAATGTCACCGAGTAATGCACCAAGACCTCGCTTGAACACAACGCATTCTTAATTCTATCGAAAGCTGCCTGACACTCCACATTCCACTCAAATTTAACCCCTGTCCTCAGTAACTTATACAAGGGAGCTAACACCGAGCTCACGTTTGCTACAAATTTAGAGTAATACATAACTAGGCCAATGAACGCTCTTAGTTCGGACACTTTTGTGGGCGCCGGGGTGTTCGTTATGGCCTTGACCTTGTCGGGACATGTATGCACTCCATCTTTACTGATGACATGGCCTAGGTAATGAACTGACTTTTGGAAGAACGCACACTTCTCTTTCTTTACTCGTAACCCGAAAGCTTTCAATCGATCGAAAACCTTACATAAATTACTTATATGACTTTCTGTGGCCGGGCCTGTAATAATGACGTCATCCAGGAAGACGCCCACGTGCGGCAGGTCCGCAAACAGCTGTTCTAGACGCCTTTGAAAAATTTCTGGACTAGACGATAGGCCATACACCAAACGATTGTACATAAAAAGGCCCTTGTGGGTATTTATAACGGTAAATTTCTTAGACTCGTCCAACTCAAATTGTGCGTACGCCTGCGATAAATCGATTTTACTGAACCTTTCACCACCGTCTAGGCGAACTAACAAATCTTCTACCCTGGGTAGTGGATAGCGGTCAACTTCAAGCACTTTATTTAAGGTTAACTTATAGTCGGCGCATATTCTAATGTTACAGTCTTTTTTAACAACGGGCACGATGGGGGTGGCCCAGTCGGAGCGGTCGACGGGGGCGAGCACGCCGTCGCGCACCAGCTGCTCCAGCGCGCGCTCCACCGAGGATTCAAATGCCAAAATCGATGGTAAAATAAACTTGCAATTCTAAGTTTTTGACGTGTTAAGGTTATGTTTATCAAACCTTAATTAAAATTTCGTCTCATTTTTCCCATTTTTGAGAAAAGCATTATAATAGCCTCGGCTGGAATGGCAATTCCAGGGTTCGTTCATTAAACGGACTTACAAGGTCGTCCGATTAACGTAATACTCTGCCTGCAATTGCTTTCTTCCGGGCCTCGAGGTTATTGTACTATTTATATGCATAAATATAGTATTTTGTGTGTTTGGATTTTTCGAAATTAATGCACCTATATAACAATTTACCGTATGCAAATTTAAAAGTTCAGCCTGAAGGAAAATGCAAACAATTTGCTCGTAAAGTGACTTTATTGCGTTTCCAATAATAGTCGGGAACGTTATTGCTTATTAATAAAACGTTGCTGTTGTCTATGGCAGCAGTCCTTAAGCCAAGTTGGAGGCCTTCGGGCGGCTTGAAAACTTCTAATAGTCAACCGTACGCCAGCGGCCGCGCGCGCAGGAACACCGGCCGCGATCCGGGCCGCAGGTGGATGCCCACTTGCCCGCCCGTGAACCGGCCCAGGCCCTCTTCAAACACTTTAGAGTATCTGGAACTAAATTCCGTAAAATTAAAATTCCCATTTTCACATAAGTTATTTACATCCTCACACTTATAACTTGGTAATTGAACATTTAAAGCGGCTATCCATTGCCTGCCCAAAAGCAGTGTTTTACCATTTTCGATCACATATAAATCTAAATATTCTTCTCGATCTTTATATTTTACTAATGGTGTAATCATACCCAGAGGCTTTACTATTTCGCCAGTATAATATCTTAACAACAAATTACTTTTTTTCATTTCTAAATTGGAAAAATCTCGCTTGTACAACTCGGAACTTATACAACTAACGGCGCTGCCCGTGTCACATTCCATACTTACACTTTTGTTATGCACATTAATGGGCACCATAATTGGCTTAAAATGTGAAACTGACAATTGATTCATACTAACTACAATTACCTCGTCACTGTCTTCCGAGTCCGTGCCCGTTAACACTTCTACGCAATGCTGCGCTGAAGTTTGGGCAAACCCGGCGCAGGTGTCCTTCTCGATTACATACACGACACACGTATCTCGCGAATTTGCACTGTGCCGGCGACTCGGTATGGAAGGCCCCACATACTGTACATTGCCGCGAAGACTGCCCGGCCTGCCCCATCGGTCCCGTATGCTTCGCGCTTCCTGTTGACCGCTGGCCGCCTGTGCGCTGCCCTCGCGCTGAGTTCTGTCCGCGCTGCCCGTACTGCCCGCGCGAACTTGACTGCCCACCGCTAGCCGGTGACGCGAGGCTAGTGTTACGCTGCCATGCCCCCGCCATGGCCTGATAATCGGCCAGCTTACTCTCGCCCGGCCGTTTGTAAGATGCTTCCACCACGGCCGCGTCCTTCTCCGCTGCTGCCATGCTCACTGCCAAGTTGTACGCCTTGGTGAAATCTAAAGTTCCTTCCGCAAACAGACGCTGCCTTATTGTCTCACTACTTATGCCACATACCAGCTGGTCCCTGAGGCTTTCTTCGAGCCATGTTCCGAATTCACAGGTCTTCGACATTCTTTTCAAGGTAGCCACGTACTCGGAGATACTTTCATTATGAGCCTGCTTCCTTTGACGAAATTTGTAACGCTCGGCTAACGCACTCGGCTTGGGTTGTAAATGCCGTTCCATTATGGTGGTTAATTGGTCAAATGTTTTTTCACTTGGTTTCGCGGGGGTACACAAACTTACTAAGAGTTCATAACTTTCGGCTCCCATAACTGTGATTAGGGTCGGAACTTTTAAATCACTAGTTATTTTGTTTGCCAAAAAATATTGCTCCAGCCGCTCGATATATAACCTCCAATCATCCGTCTGAATTTTATACTCCCCGATCTTGCCCACCGACATTTTAATTGTTTGTTTATATTGTCTCACGTCACTAATTACCACAGCACGCACGGATTACACATTTATTCGTCGCCAGAAAGATATTTAGGTAAATTCGGAGGCCAGCCGCAATAAAACACGTCTTCTAATTCAAGGTATAATGCGAACTGAAAACTACCTACATACATGACAGTATGGATATAATAGTTTGAGTCGCAGGGAAGGATAAAATAGGATACTTTTTGTATGGAAGAGAAATAACTAGATAAGCGCCTCAAATAAAAGAATATTATACTTAACGCGATGCGCTTTCTTTATTATCAATCAATCAATTATTTATTTATATCGCCCGTGGTATGTACAAAATTTTATGTCACCCTCTGACCAGGAAGTGGGTTTTTTCGCGCGCGGAGCGTGCGATAATGGCCACTTTATGGCTAGGTGTGACATAAAAGAATATTATACTTAACGCGATGACAGAGTTCTACGCTGACGAAGTCGCGGGCAAAAGCTAGTCGTCATTATAAAGTTTGTTAATATTAATTGTAGTTTAGGAGGAGTAATAAATTTTATCCTGAAAACAGCCTTATTTCAAGATTTTTTTTTGACATAGTATTTAATGTTCTAGAGAAAAGGTTATAAAAGGAAAGATTGAAAAATAATATATATTTTTTTCAGACTTTTTCACTGGCTTAATTCAGAGCCTTAGCGTTTCAAAATCTAGCATCTGGGGCATACCCTACCCTTAAGGCTTGGTCACACCGCGTTGCGCGACGTCCGCGCGACGCGACCGCAGCGCGCCGGAACGTATGCTAACAGGTTAGCGACGTCACACTGGCTGCGCGACGCGAGCGGGACGGTTTCATACATTATGGCGCGCAGCGCGGCGTCCCGCTCGCGTCGCGCACGCGGTGTGACCAAGCCTTTAATGACCGAATTCCTGTTAGAAATATCGGATAAGGAAATTGAATATTCCCATGCTCGAGCCCCGCCTCGTCGCAGTATGCCAGCGCCGCCGCCCGCTGAATCGCGCGGGCCGCGACGAGTCTATGAACCGAAACGCGACTTGGCTTGGTCACACCGCGTGCGCGACGCAAGCGGGACGCCGCGCTGCGCGCCATAATGTATGAAACCGTCCCGCTCGCGTCGCGCGGCCAGTGTGACGTCGCTAACCTGTTAGCATACGTTCCGGCGCGCTGCGGTCGCGTCGCGCGGACGTCGCGCAACACGGTGTGACCAAGCCTTACCTTTTCCCACTTCTAGTGGAGGAGCGATCCGTAAACATACGAACCACGCACAAGCATATGTAACTGATAAGGCTGATCCATGCTTGTGTTGTGGTGGTTCACGTTCACATAGAACGACAAGCTGTCGTCGGATACTCAATATGAGTGTTTCAGCCCGTTGGGATTGGGCCAAAAATAATAAAATTTGTTTTAAATGCCTCGACAGAAAGCACAGGAGAGAGCACTGCAAAGCGAAGGGCTGCGAGGAGCCAGATTGCCCGCACTCGCATCACCGTTTGCTTCACGAGCCGAACCAAGCGCCGCGGCAGTACGACGATCCACCGCAGCCACGGGGGGAGGCGTCACCGCCGTCCCAGTACGAGGCAACACGAGCAGTCACCGCACGCGCGCCTGATGAAATAAAGCAAGGCAATGAATTTTAACTTTATAACTATTTTATTTAACAAACAGTATGACAGTATATTTCACATTAAGACAATGGAAAGACGAGAGTGTTATTATTTAAGAGCAAAGGTTGATTGTAAACACGTTGCTACATCATTAGTTGCAGGCGTCCATATTTCCATCAGCGCCGGCTACGCGCTTGGGAACGTCGCGAGAACACACGATGACGGCGGCAGAGCGAGAAATGGCGCCACCGACGCTCGAGTTTACGTCAACTACAACGCCGTCGGGACCATCGAAGGTGTTACTATAAAGGTGATTCCTATTAAGCTTAAGCCACACAGAGAGCGGGCGGGCGGTGGCGGCGCGGGCGCGGGAGCTGCTTTTGGCGGTGGCTGCTGCCGCCAAAGGCCGCTGCCGCCCGCGCCCGCGCCGCCGCCGCCCGCGCCCGCGCCGCCGCCGCCCGCGCCCGCGCCGCCGCCGCCCGCGCCCGCGCCGCCGCCGCCCGCGCCCGCGCCGCCACCGCCCGCCCGCTCTCTGTGTGGCTTGAGCTTTATTGTAACAGGACCAAAAGGCGAGATGAAATGCTACGCTTTACTCGACGAAGGCAGTACTATTTCCATATGTGAGGAATCCCTAGCCGCCGCCATCGGAGCGGAGGGCACAGAGGCGCCGCTTCATGTTATGGGCATTGGAGCGATAACAATAAGCGAACCAGTTTAACTGGCGGGCCCGTACACCAGATCACAATGAGAACGGTACGTGACTTAGGACTTAGAGCACAATGTACTTATGCCTAAAGTGACGGTAGAGCGATACACACATCTGCATGACTTATACTCTGCTACTTATGACACCGTAGTGCCACGAGTACTTGTAGGCGCAGATAACTGGCACATGATGTTACCGCTGGAGGCCCGGGTCGGGCTTAGGAGCGAGCCGACGGCAGTCAGGACCGAGTTGGGTTGGGCAATATATGGATGTGCACCACATATACAGAACCGAACCGATCAAGTGTTACACATTCGAGAACCTAAGGATGGTGAGTTGAATAAGTTACTAGAACGATACTTTCATATAGACTCGCTGGGTGTGGAGATGAGTGAAAAGGCACGCCCTCTGGAGGAGCGAGCAGTAAAACTGTTTCATGAAACAGTGCGCAAGGTAAGCGGGCCCAAGTATGAGGTGGGTCAGTTATGGAAAGACGACAACCCACGACTGCCGCCGAGCTATGGACTGGCTCTAAATAGACTTCGTAATATTGAACGTAAAATGGACAGAGATCCGAAATTTGCCGCTGATTATTCAGCACAAATGGATAATTTATTAGAGAAAGGTTATGCTCAGCGAATAAATGTACCTAAGCTTGATTCCCATGCCTGGTATTTACCTCATTTTGGGGTGACGAATTTGAATATAAACTGTCATTCAATGGAACTTGTAAACTATGTAAACAAAAGACGTAACTTTGTTTTGTCACTATTTCTCCTTGAATTGTCACACCGCCTCATCAAACACTATTGCAACCATACACTATTGAAACGGTCGTTACCGTAAAATACAAATTCATAAAATATATAACTGTATCTTGGATATTTCATTAAAAGTTTAAAATGGTTTCATAAGTTAGGTTATTAGGACCTGATGGAATGACGTTTTTGTTTCTTTTAAATTCTACAATTGTCTATGATGATAGTGTTGTGACTAAAATTAGTGAAATTTTAAAGCCGCTACACACTACCCAACTAACACTCTGTACCTGCCAACGCAATGGTATGAGCAAATATTAACTAAAATACCTACTGGTTCCTTGGTAGTCATGGACAACGCACCGTACCATTCGCGTCAGATCGACAAAGTACCCACCATGCAGTGGAGGAAAGACGCCATCCAAGCTTGGTTACGGGGAAAAACATTAATTACGACGTAAAAGAAATAAAAGCGGACTTTATAGCAAAAATAGACAGGCCTAGATATAAAAAAAATGTTCGTCGATGAACTGTCGAAATCAAGAGGGATAACGGTATTGCGTCTTCCTTCCTACCATTGCGAGTTAAACCCAATTGAACTGATGATATGGGCACAAGTAAAAGGATACGTTGGGCGGAAAAATAAAACCTTTAAGATGCCAGAATTAAAGGTTTTGTTGGCAGAAAGCTTGTCGCGAATTGGAGCAGAGCAGTGGAAGAAATGCGTGGGCCACGTCATAGAGGAAGAAAATAAAATGAAAAATTTAGACGGCATCATCGATAGGCTACAGACGATGTAACGCCACCTTTTATTATAAATACTTCCGATAAACCGATTTTTCTTCTGATCGTGATGAAATAAATTAAAAATAAATACCTATTTGTTTATTATTTCGGTATTTTATTATTCGGTATGGTTTGACAAAGTAAAGCAGTAGTCTTGCGCATCACTAGTAAATTCATCATTCAGAGACAATTTCAATATGGCGGTTTGTTTACATAGTTAACAAGTTCCATTGAATGACAGTTTACGTTTAGTATTTGATGCTGCAGCTGTCAGTCAAGGAAAATGCCACGCAGCGCCTTGTCGAACAGATCCCAGAAGAACTGCGACCCGCTAAACTAGGCGACAAAAACCAAAAAATATTAGGTCTCATGTGGGATGCAGGTAGCCAGGTACAGATCAGCTCGGATTTAATACTAAAATGATCAGGGTACCGGCCGAGGTAAAAGCCTTTAAAAGGAGCCCTACGAAGAGAGAAGCTTTGAGCGCTGTTATGTCAATTTATGATCCACTGGGCTTAATTTCATATTTTTCTCGATTTCAGGCAAAATACAACTACAACGCTTATGGAGTCTACGCCTCGGCTGGGACGACCCGCTGCCAGAGACGGAGTGCCGAGTATTTCAGACCTGGTTACGAGCACTCGAGCACGTCAGCCGACTTCGCCTGCCTCGCCACTACGGACCCACGACCTCGGTGAGACGAACTTTACACATTTTTGTTGACGCTAGTTCACAAGCATATGCGTGTGTTGCATACTGGAGAATAGAGCAGGACGGAGCGATCCATGTTATTCTAATAGCAGCGAAAGCAAAAGTAGCACCGACGCGCCCTCTGTCGATACCGCGTATGGAACTACAGGCGGCATTGATTGGCGCGCGGCTGCAAAAAATAATAGTAGAACAACACAGACAGGTATGAGATTGCGAATATCACATTATGGAGCGACAGTAAAACCGTCTAACGTTGGGTTATTGAAAACGCACGTCGCTATAGTACTTACGTTGCCCACCGCCTTGGCGAGATCGCTGAGCTTACAGAACCTGAACAGCAGTGGCGATGGGTGCCGACTAAAGACAATCCGGCCGATGACGCAACACGCGCCGACAATGCGCGTGAATTCGACGCAAATCACAGATGGTTTAGAGGACCGGATTTCTTGTGGCGGCCAGTGGCAGAGTGGCCATCGGAGCCTGCGTGCGGGCCTGAACCGGATCCTCAGGAGATCGTACTGAGGCAATGCTTGTCAAGCCGCGAGATTGGCGGACCATTGCCTAATATCGAGCGTTTTTCAAGTTATGATAGGCTTGTGCGAGCCACCGCACGCATGGTACAGTTTATCGAAATATTGAAAACTAAGACTAAAACTCAATTGCAAGTGAAACATATACTCGGTGCCGAATGTTTGCTATTACAGAGGGCTCAGCGGGAAGACTTCGCCGACGAGCTACGGAGCCTGAGCCGTGGCGAGCCGCTGAATAAGAAAAGTGTGCTTTTCGATCTGGATCCTGAAATTGGCACAGATGGAGTGCTACGCATGCGCGGGCGGATCGACGCCACACCGGCGCCCATCAACAAGAGACCTGCCATTCTACACGGACGAAACCGGTTATGTAAACTTTTAATCTTAAAAGCACATAAAGAGGCCGCACACGCAAACAACGAATAGTAGTCCTATCGGTACGCAAAAAGATGCTGCAAATGGTGTTAGAGCAGGAACAGAATTGGAAAAGGCGTCTCTAAACAATGCAAGCGGCAAATCATGTAACAGTTGGGGTGACAACGTTATCAGAGGGTTTGGACCCTGCAGAATACGGATCTGTCTGTCGCCATCTCGAAATTTGAGCCGGAAGTACGGTATACCGGAAAAGGTGCAGCCCATACAAAAAATTTCGTAGTACATTTAGTAAATTGTTGCAATGGTACTCTAAAAGAGGTCCGATTGATATGGTTTTTTGGTATGTTGTGAAGGACAATATTAGCCATGGTAACCTAAAAATTTCGGCCCTCCAGCTCCATAACTTTGGCCGCCATCTTGGAAATAGTGTCACTTTTTTCAGTTCTTTGCTTTTACTGTCGTCAAAGTTCATTCCAGTGCTAAACATAGTTCTGCAATATTGTAGAAAATTTGCTAAAACTTTTGGGCACAAAGATTTTTTCCATGACCCCTAGGGAAAAAGATATGACAGGATATATCATTAAAAATTGCCACTTTTTTCTAGTTTTACGTTCATGTTTACATTTTAAGTGCATTTTAGCGGCGCTAACTATATTTCGGCAATATTGTAGATCACGAAATTTGCTACAACTTGTGTATTGAAATATTTTTTCCACGACCATTAGGAAAGAAGATATGAAGTCATCTATGGAGTAGCACCGTCGAAATTAGCTACTTTTGCAGTTTTCTTCTCATATCTAGGTTTGAGTGCAATTAATCGCAATCTGTAGGGGATCTATGATGGTCGAGTGATAGCGGGATAGACGACAAGATAAAGCATCTGTCACTTTCCGATCTATACCACTTCAATCCCTCAAAAGACAAAATCGTCTGTTTCCACGATACCTAGTAAGATCGTAGGTACTTTGAATTTGCATATAATTTTGTCTTCTGTAATATTACAGACCTAGAACTTGAGCTAAAATACACTAAAACGCAAATATGGGAAGAAAACTGGAAAAAGAAGCAAATATCGACGGTAGTACTCCATAGATGACTTCGTATCTTCTTTCCTGATGATCGTGGAAAAAATATTTCAATAGAAGATGTAGCACATTTTGTGATCTACAATATTGCAGAACTATACTTAGCGCTAAAATGCACTTAAAACGCAAATATGGGAGGAATACTAAAAAAAAATTGCAGTTTTAAAGATATCTCCTGTCATACCTTCGTCCTTAGGGGTCATACAAAAAATCTTTGTAGCCAAAAGTTTTAGCAAATTTTGTCTTCTACAATATTGCCGAACCATGTTTAGCACTAAAATGAACTTTAGCGACAGTACAAGGAAAACACTGAAAAAGTGACAGATTTTCCAAGATGGCGGAGAAAGATATGGAGCTGGAGGGTCGAAAATTTCGGGATACAATGACAAATATTGTCCTTTAATAAATAAAATAAATAGTACATTACTTACCAAGGGCGATAAAACAAAGAATGTCTCAGATCGCAGGTATTTTACGCCCGAGCCGAAGGCAAGGGCGATAAATATGCGATCTGAGGCTTTCTTTATTATCGCCCGTGGTAAGTACAAAATTTTATGTCACCCCCTGGCCAGGAAGTGGATTTTTTCGCGCGCGGAACGTGCGACAATGGCCACTTTATGGCCAGGTGTGACATAAATTATTTTACATGGCGTGTATACTTTATCTATTGAATTGACTATAATAATATCTTCTAGGCATGTTTACAACCTTTACTATTGTATAAAATTTAGATAAATCCTTTATTGTTGATATTATTTGAAATAACAATTGGTTTTCCGATTTACTCCTCAACTTGTCTTCCGACAAAGGCCTCCTCTAAAGATCGCCATTTGATTCTATCCCTTGCTGTTCGAGTCCATGTTGGACCCGCTATTTTCCTTATATCATATATACACAACATAAGATGATTGTCCTTTGCGGCATATCAAAAACCTATAACAATCGGACCATAGTTAGGGTACCGAAACCACGATTTACCAATTGAACAACGAAAAAATTTGTATGGGCTGCACATTATCCGGTATATCATACTTCCGGCTCAAATTTGGGGATGGAGACAGGCAGAACCGTATTCTGCAGGGTCTAAGCCCTCTGATAACGTTGTCACCCCAACTGTTACATGACTTGCTTCTTGTATGCTACTTCTTCAAAAATGGGCCTACTCTATGTTGAAAGCATTAAAATAGGTACGATTGATCTTTAGGACATATGAAATAATTTGACCCGTTGGACGAAAAAAAAACGAAGAGAAGAGGAGTTATGACGACTTCTTTTTTTGTATGGAATTTATAAAACAATGTTCTGAAACCTATCGTGTGAGGTATCCAACGAAAGGGCTTTCTGAGCCAGTTCTAAAAATATATCACATCATTACATTTAAGTCACTTGTCTTAAATTAAAATAAAAATAATTTTCAAAACATACAAAGTGTCCAGGCGGACAATAAGAAATGCAGTTTTCTTCAAATAACAATTTATTGAAAAGACCCGTTAACAATCAATTGTACCCAAAACTCCATTCCATTAGAAGTGGCCGATACGTTCACGCTTTTAGGAATTGTAATAGATAAACATATATCCTGGACACCGCACTTAAAAAACATAAGAACTAAACTATTCAGATTTGTGTACGCGCTACGGGAAATAAAGAAAAACACCGACCTAGAGAGCGCACTGGCAACATATTATGCATACGGTTATGCCTGGCTAAGCTATGGGATAATCCTCTGGGGAAATCGCACGGATGCTTCCGCCCTATTCACGCTGCAAAAAAAAACTTATAAGAATATTAGCGAACATTAAACAAATGGACAGTTGTAAACCGCACTTCATTAAACATGAAATACTCACACTACCTTCCTTGTACATCTTAGAAATGTGTAAATTTGTCCGCAAATACTCAGAATTTTATACCAAACGAGAAGAAACAGCTGTACCATACGCATTGAGAAACAAATCAAGATTTATTAATTAAAGTGTTAGACGGGATGGTGGTGTTATTACACCACACACGATAGGTTTCAGAACATTTTTTTTTAATTCCATACAAAAAAGAAGTCGTCATAACTCCTCTCCTCTTCGTTTTTTTTTCGTCCAATGGGTCAAATTGATTCATATAGCCTAAAGATCAATCGTGCCGATTTTCATGCTTTTAACACCATTTGCAGCATTTTCCATATGTAGCCCTTGTGTGCCGCTAGCACTATAAAGCTAACTTAATTTTAATACAGGCTCTCGAGGCATTGTACCGAGGCTGCTGGCAGCATTTCCTCGCTGTATCGCAATGCTGATACGTTGTGCGAGGAAGTCGCCAGCTCTTGGGTCACCAGTTACGTCAACCTGACGCTTCGTGATTTCACTAAATTTTATTTATAATTTTCAGGACGGTGGTCCCGGTTCTGAAGGCCGGGTGATAGGTGACCTGGGCGAGGATGGTTGGGTGCGAGTGGCCTGGGACGCGGGCGGCACTAACTCGTACCGAATGGGGAAGGAGGGCAAGTACGACCTCAAGCTTGCGCGGACGCCCTCCCCGCCGCCTTCGGACGATGAAACCGTCAATGAGGACTGTGAGTGTAATATCATAAAATTTGGTGGTGGTAGTACAACTACCGCTGCGGCGCGAGTAGAGAAAAGTCTACTCTCCTCTAGGATCTAATTTTCAAAGTTCGAAGGAGACAGGAATCGTCCAGTCGCGCGACATACGACTTGACAGAAAGTTGTGCTAGCCACACCAGGTGTGGGTTTGATTTGATGGCAGAATGAGGATGGATACATAAGCAAAAACATGGCCCCAACTCGTACCGAATGGACAAGAAGGGCAAATATGACCTTCGACGACGAAACTGTTAATGGTTTCATTTTGTGGTACCGAAGCGTATATGGTCAGCTTAGTCAGGATTTTGATGGAATGCGAAATATTTAAGCGGGCGGGCGGTGGCGGCGCGGGCGCGGGCGGCGGCGGCGCGGGCGCGGGCGGCGGCGGCGCGGGCGCGGGCGGCGGCGGCGCGGGAGCTGCTTTTGGCGGTGGCTGCTGCCGCCAAAGGCCGCTGCCGCCCGCGCCCGCGCCGCCGCCGCCCGCGCCCGCGCCGCCGCCGCCCGCGCCCGCGCCGCCACCGCCCGCCCGCTCTCTGTGTGGCTTGAGCTTTACTCACAGACAGACACTCGAACACCCAGTGTCGCAGAATAAATCTGATAGTATAGTAGATTGTTAACCAAGGGCTGAAATGGGTGATTTCACCCGAGTTAAACACTCTGCTTTTCATTTCGAATACGAGGAAAGTAAAATATTTAAAAATAAATAAATATTTGTGGACAAACTTACACAAATCGACCTAGTCCCAAAACAAGCAAAGCTTGTACTAACGCGACGATATACATACATGGATAAATGCATACTTGAATACATAGAAAACACCCACAACAATTCTACGTGTTCATCACACAAATTGACCGGGAACCGAAACCGACACCTCCAGCTTCGTAGACAAAAAAAAATCAAATATGCACATTTTCGTTTCATTTTTCACAAAAGACAAGATGTAAAACAATATCGACATGATCTAAAAATTAGGAACTGTGTTATTTGCAACGCGAAATACTTGTTAAATTCAATAACAATACAATATGCACAAACATTTTCTGAATCAGTGAAAAAACATTTTGGCGGGAACTGTCGACTGACCTTAATGGTGTTTGACTGTTTGTGTATGGACCATTTTATTTAATTTATTTTTTATAAAAAAATAATCGGCTTACGCTCAGACTAATTAGACTCGACATCAAATAATAATACCTACTGAACGAGATGGTCATATACAACTTTATATAAGAGCGACAGAGAGAGACATATGATTTGTTGTCCTTGTCATAGTTTCCCTTTTTTTATCTGCCACAAACTATTGATATTATTTTCGACTGTGGCAAAACAAATTAAGGAGGTTGTTTATGGTAAGCAGTCAGGCATTTGAACAAGTATAGGATCTCTGTAGAATCTGTACTATGTGGCTGTCTGTATAGGTTAGTGCCGTTGCCCAATTTAACTCCGATTCACCATACAATTTTTTTTAATACTTTTCTGCTCTAGAGCAGAAATTGACCACTTTCAGCACGCTACTTAGATGAACAATGACCCACTTTCAGAGTATGAGAAATGAAATAGCTATTTATGATACAAGTGCGGAAAGTGAGTGATTTCCGACGAGTGCCTTTATAATTAGACACGAGTCGGAAATCATCTTTACGCGCGCATATCATACAAAGTTTTACTATGCATTGTGTGAGAAAATAGAAAAGTTAATTTCAAATATATAATAGGTTATAATTTACCTTGCTCGATATGTTACTTATTATCAGCATCTTCATGTAACAACTTCTTGACATAGAGTGCTATTTATTTTCGACATAAAACTATCGTAAGATCATTTTATTAACACAAAAACTTTTAAAAGTGCACCGCAAAATTCATCACAAGTATAGGTTTTTAATTTGGATTTAGCGGCCAAGGAAACTTTGTTGGCATTTTGTGCTTCTTGAAAACTATTTTCTGGAGTTACATTTGATCTGATTCGTCACTTTCACTCGATATTTTTATCAAAAACTAGGTAAAGAAGAAATTAGTACTTG